>JAQGBS010001259.1:0-16395 GCA_034698545.1 Acrobeloides obliquus | reverse complement strand
GAAAAATGCCGATTTTAGATGTATTTTTTGAGCGGCAACAACTTATTATATAACCCAATAAATTCGAATTTTTAGAAATTTTTTTCGGCACAGACTTTTTTCCCATTGAAACACATGTGAACCCAAAAAACTCGTTCAGATTTGGAGTTCCCATAGCCTTCAAGAAAATGTGGTTAACCCATTGAAAATGTCAACAAAATGACCGAAATCACAAAAAAATCGAGATTTTTTATGTAAAAATTTTTAAGTCAATTTTCAGACATAGAAAAAAATTTTGGAGCTAGGTTACTTGGGGGACCCACTTAACATGATCCAAAATTCTAACGCCAAGGCTAAGGCCAAAGCTAATGCCAAGGCTAAGACCAAGACTAAGACCAAAGCTAAGGCCATGGACTTAGCCTTAGACTTGGCTTTAGCTTTGGCATTAGCCTTGGCGTTGGTCTTAGCCTTGGCTTTAGCTTTGGCCTTAGCGTTAGAATTTTGGATCATGTTAAGTGGGCTCCCCCAAGTAATCTAGCTCCAAAATTTTTAATAGAAGCAAAAATATGAAAACATTCTACGAGGTCGAGTTTAGGAGGTCTGATAAAAAATTTTTAATTTTTCAACATTTTACCTTGGGGGATCGAACCTGAGGGCCCAACGTTGCTTAACTTGCCAGATCGGACGGTCTGGCAATCAACGACCAACCGTAAATTTTTCATTAAGTTTCGAAACATCAACGCGGTTTCGAAATGTCAATTTTCGAAACATCACATGATCGTCCAATCAACTTTTAAGAGTCCAACATTTATTTCTTATTATTTCAAATGGGGTCATTCAACTACCTAATATTTTTTCAAAGTTTTCGGCCGTATCTACTTCCTCTTCTTTAACAAAAAGTACAATTTCGTTTGAGTTACAACATACCCAAGCGCTCTACATTTTTTCTGCGGCCCACCTCCGCCAGGGGTGAAGCTCGCTCTGGGACGGATCAAGGACAGCCTAGATAAGGGGAGACGGCGCGGGGCGGCGCTTCGCGCCATCACCCCCTATCTAGGCTGTCCTTGATCCGTCCCGGAGCGAGCTCCACCCCTGGCGGAGGTGGGCCGCAGAAAAAGTTTCGGTTCAAGCCACTGGTGAAGTCGCTAACCCCCACAACTTACACTTTTGTTAAGAAGTATAGGGAAAGTAGATACGCGCCTGCAATTCGGCACTGAGACATTAATTTCGATAATTTTAATTCCTGGACATTAATTCCGAACTTTAATTCCGCTGGCTTTAATTTAGTGCACTGCCTCTTTAAAGTCCGCTGAATTAAAGTTAGCGAAATTAAAGTTCGGAATTAATGTCCGGAATTAATGTCCAGGAATTAAATTGCGGAATTAATGTATTTTTTCCGGATTACCCCCCATATCCGATTTCTCGCTACGTGTCTGCCAAAAACTCTTGCGAAGAATCGACTGCCTTTATCTTTTTGTGGAGGAGTCCTGGCATAGAATGCAACAAGTCCTGAAATAGGAAAAATTTTTAGTTTTAATGGATTTACAGCAATCTTCATCACGAGGTTGCAGATTTATTTACATCAATCCTTGATTTAACGCTCCCTCCTCGAGGGGGGGGGGCGTTATCGAGCTTTGACTGTATTGGGAACTTGTCAGGACTTATTACATTCTATGCTAGGATTTTTTGCACACATGGAAAAGACTTTTTTTCATCCCATGTTAGGACTTCGTACATCCTTTGCCAGGACTTCTCCGCCTCTTGTATATTTTTTTATAAAGGTTTATTTTTGAATGTTTTTTAGACAGCAATAACTTCTGTTGTAAACCCATTGGTTGCGCAATATCTTGCTACACAGGAACAAGCTTTGAAAGCAGCACGTAGAGACGCAGGTTTGATTTTTTATACATTGGAATCATAGGCGATGCAAATGCTTTCGCGACATCTTTATAATATAATTCTCCAATATTTTAAGAAATGGTTCGTGCAAAAACATCAGATTCAGAAGAAGGCTCTCCTACTAGGCGCCGCTCTTCCAGAATCAGTAGTGACAATTCTGTTAAGACGAAAGATAATGTTGAAGCATCTCCTACAAAGGACAAGCTTGAAATTGAAACCGAATTGCCAATTCCCGAATCAATAGATGAAAACCAAATAGAATCTGCGAAGGAACCAGATACAGCTGTGAAGATCGATAATAGTGCAATTACTTCAGAAAAAAACGAAGCACAAAGGTAAGTCACAGATGTGTTCTGATAATGGTAATTAGGCTGAGTTCAAGCATGTAAAAAAAGTTGTCAAAAAAATTTAACTTTGCCTGATTTTCAATAAAATTGTGTTTTATGAAACTATTGGTCATTAAGCATAAAATTTTGGTCGAGAAGCAAAAAACATGCTTGGACGCAGTCTTACCAAAATTAAACTTTCTTTTTTTGGAAATGATCTCTCTAGGGGTAACTTTATGCGGTAAATCCATTGCGCACATTCCTGAAACCTGAAAATACTATTGTTCATCAGGAAAGAGCTGTTGTTTGTTGACAAAGTTTAAACTTTTTTCATTATCGCTTCAATATGCTATTCTGAATTGGGGTCAGGATAGCATTTTCATGCTTCGAGAATGTGCGCGATCGATTTCTTGCATAAATTTACCTTTAGCGAGGTCATTTCCAAAGAAAAAAGTAAAAATTTTTTTGAAAAAAAAATCATATTCAAACCTAATTTTTAATAAAATTCATGATCTTTTGACACACTTTTTAGAGTGATGTATTCAAATTTATGAGACTATAAACGAAATTTTAGCGATTATCCAACACAAGAAGCTATCCCAGAAAATGTAGCTGAAAAGGTGGAAGATAAAGGTCCGACAGAAAACGGTTCAAACATTGAATCTGAAGTTGTACAGGCAGAAACTCCAATAACTATTCCGAAGGGAGAGTTATCTAAAGCTGAAGAAATTCAAAAAGTACAGCCAAGTGAAAGCACTACATCCGAAATTTTACCTCGAAATATACCAGAAGAGACATCGAAAAAGGATGTCGAAAGTTCGGAATTTCAATCTAGCGATGGCATTGAAGTTGATCATGATCGTTCATCGACAAGCTTAAGGTATCACATGTGTGTTCAAATTCACAAAGCCTGAAGCCTCTCGAGCCGTGAAGGTCATATCTAGGGTTTTTTCATGTTAGGAACACTATTCCTACGTTATTTTTCAATGTGTCGTCGTGTAGAGGTCGAAAAAATTAGAAAAATGTGGTTATTACAGAGTGGCTAAAAAAACGTAATTTTCGAGCAACTTGTGCAAAAAAATTTCTAATTTTTTCCAAAATGACCCTATGGATGGTTTTCTGTACGAGAGAAATCGTTTGCACGCATCGAAAATCTTGAAAACGCTTCCCAACATTTCTGGTTTTTTCTGCGATTTCATGATCAGGGAAGCGTTTTAATGATTTTTCAATGCGCGCAACGATTTCTCGCACACAAAACCACCCATTGGGAAAAATTTTTTTGCAAAAAATTGCTCAAAAATTTGCAAAAGTACGGTTTTTTAGCCATCTTGTAATTATACCACATTTTCTAATTTTCCCTACCTCTACACGATGAGTTACTGAAAAATAACGTCGGAATCGTGTTCCTGGCATGGAAAAACCCCTAGATATGACCTTCCCGACTCACGGATCGAGAGGCTTCACAGACTTCGTGAACCGCGAAACACTTGTGGGTATATTATTATTGACTTATTTTTGTTGTTGAAAGCATGTTTAGTGAAAACGGCGAGCGTGTTGAAACGCCTGAACCAATAACTAGCACTTCAAAGATTGATGACGAAGAAGGAAAGCAAGATTCTGTAGGACTTCATCAAGGTATTTTTGTTGTTATTAAATTTTTATTAGCTGTTATCAGTGCCATAGCTAGACACACATGAATGATGAAGGATTAGAAGATCATTAGAAAAAATTTCATTTTTCGTTACGGGGGGAGGAGGCCCGCGCCCCTGCCTACGTCACTGAATTTACTATAATTTTTTAGAGAGTCCAGTCGAAGTAGTTCAGAGCCGATCTTTAAGAGTGGAGAAGGCTGCAGATGAGGAGCTTGATTATGATGAAGACAAGCACGATGATTCTAGTAGTCCTGTAAATTATTTATACATATATTCTTGATAAGATTCATGATTTTTAGGTGCCTCAAAAGGTTGAAGCTATAACAACACCAGTCACTCAAGTTGAAAGTACAGCAAAAACAGGTATGAATTTTAACTTTATTTAACTTTACTTGATATGAAATTATAGAAGAAGGCGGAATAAAAGAACCCGGAAAACGTATGCTTATTAACGCCGCAAAAGAATCTAAAGATTCTACAACCGACCAAAGCGAAAATGTGACTGAGGATGGTTTGGTTCGCGTTCGTGCTTCTTCTCCAGCACGGTAACCTTTTTATGGAACTATAAAATTTTTATCTTGTTAGTGATAAACAGGATGAATTAAAAATACCATTTATTGCGCTATTTTTTTCCAACATTTCATGTGTTTTTCTATACGAGAAATTGGTTGCGCGCATTGCCGAATCTTGAAAACGCTTCACTGTCTCCGAATTAGCATATATATTCCATCAAACACAAACAGTAAAGCACACGAATTCCTATGGTCAAGAGAGTCTAAGAAACCCGCGGCGATTTTCGAGATGATAAAAGACGATTTGATTACAAAAAGCGAAATCAGTCGACCAAAGGTCTAAGAAAAGCGTTAAGCCTTTCATTTACGCTTAACTCAGAAGTCCTGTCTTTTGCAAACTATGAAGAATATTTTTTCCAAAAACGTCAAACTACGCAGAATTCACTATAAAAAGTTATAAAGGCTTTCCCGATTTCGGGAAACGGGAAAATTTTCCCCACCAACCCTAGTTTCAACTAATGCTCGGCAATGCGCGCAATTGAGTTCTCGCATAGAAAATATTCCATATGAACTATTTGATGAAAATTAAACATGAATCTCACTCTATATATCGATGTATCAATAATAATATATTTTAAGTTATCCCGTTAGCAATTTCATTCATATTCGTTGTCTCAAACGCCCGTTCACATTGAAGGCATTGAAAGATTTGTTATCTACTTGTGGAACAATTGTAGGCGATGTTTGGCTAGATGATATCAAGGTAAGGACAGTTCAAATGGACCATTTTGCAGATCTGTTCCGACCCATCAGTTCGGTTCGAACCGATTTTTAAAATTTATTGGTTCGGGCTTTTAATTTTTGTTCGAACCGATTGGTGAAAAGTTTTAACCATTCAGTTAAAACCAGGGATGCCAAGAACATTTGTTCAAAATCACCAAATCTGACTTCAAAATTCAGATTTTAGGAGTAAAAATCAGCAAAATGCTAATTTTAATTATATTTCTTATAAATTTGACAAAATTTCGCATCTCAACAATCAGATTTGACATTGAAAAATTAGCATTTTTCCGGATTTGACATCTCAGAATCAGCACTTTTCTGAAAACATTAGCAGACTTGGGACTCCTGGTTAAAACTAATCGGTTCGGTTCAACAGTCATTCTAAAATTATTGGTTCACATTTCGGTGGACTCTATTGTATTATACTTTGAATATTATGCAATTTTTAAATATGTACTAAACTATTTTTCAGAGCCAATGCATTGCAAAGTTTGAAACAGAAGAGCAAGCTCAAGCTGCACGAGAACGATTTAACAATGTCAAATGGCCACCCTTCAACGACCGCTCCTTAAGAATTGATTATACAACAGAAGATAACGTAAGGGAAAAAGTTTTTTAATTATAATCTTATTTACACTTTTAGTTACGTAAGCGCTTGAATATAAAAGATGAAGAAGTAGCAGTTGGTTCATCAGACGATTTGAAATTAACCGTTACAGTGGAAAACAAAGTAAGCGTCGATTTTTTCCCATATTTTTCTATGATTGATAGGCGAATATGAATTTATTCGGGATTTCAGAAAATTGATATCAATTGATTCGTCTAGACAAGTTATGACCGAGAAACAAAAATTTTTTATGACACATTGATATTTCGAAAACCCGAGTACTTCACATATTTTCCTATTTTTATCCTTTTTATATTTGAATGGAATAATTTTTATTTTATGATTGTCATTTTCAGGACAGTTCAGTGGGTAATGGATTTAAAAAGGAACGTGAATTGGAAACGGTAATTTTCAGCTACTGATACGAGAATTGGCTTAAATTTGTTAGCTAAATATTTGAATAAAAATTTTAGAGTGAAGTGAAGAAGCATGACAAGGATCGACCAGCTCGCCGATACAGTGATCGTGCCGAAGAGGAAAAGAAAGGTAATTTTTATATCTAAAGCAGTGGCATAACCCGGGGTGCAAGTGCACCATAGAGGGAAAAACAGGGGGTCCGGTGCTCGGTTGGGTCCTCTTGAAATTTAGCTTGGTCCATTTCCCTTATGTTTTTTTTCAAACTTTTGGGCAAAAACATAATGGGGGATCATGATAATTTTTTTGAGATTTAAAAAAATTGCAAAAATTCGCTCGATTTTGATGCAAAAAATGGCCTTTTTGGTGAAAAGGCCATTTGTTTTATGCGGAAATTTTTGATTTTTTGCCTATATTTTAGAAATTTTTTGACCGAGTGCACCCTCTTAAAAGGTTGTGATCACTTCTTTTTAAAATGCTGATATTTTTGACTATAAAAGTCGATTTTTGATGAAATTTTCGACATTTCTAGGGGTTTCTATGCGTCGAACAAGAATTTGTCGTTATTTTTTCTCCTAGACCTTGGGAATATGGTTAAAAATGGCTTACAAAACGGACTTTTTTCGGAGATTTTACCCTCAGGGTAATTTCCAGTCGTCAAAATAAAAAAATTCCTTCGGATTCGTGTTCCCCATGTCGAAAAACCTTCCTAGATACCAAATTTCAATCTATTTAGATAACTTTTGACCATGGGAAGGTACCTACCTATGAAAATAAAATCTCAAAAAAGGTCTGTTTTGTAAGCCATTTTTGATCATATTCACGAGGTCTAGGAGAAAAAATAACAACGGATTCTTGTTTGGCGCATAGAAAACCCCTAGAAGAAAATTTTGTCAAACTTCGACTTCTATAGTCAAAAATATCCACATTTTAAAAGAAGTGATCAGTTACTTTTCACGCATCCTGTATAACCAAGTTTTAGTGGAGCAACAACCGACGAAAACTTTGGAAACACTATTTCTTAAGACTAAAACACAGCCTTCAATTTATTATCTACCTTTATCGGACGAAGAGGTAAATTTTTACACTTCATCTCTTTGAAAAATTTTCCTATGCACACCACTGGACTGATACTTTTGAATTTAGGCTCAAAAACGGATGGAACTTAAAAAGGCTGAAGAAAGAGATCGAATAAGGGCAATTGAAAGTCGCGGATCACCGGAGAGAAAACGTCGACGAGAATCACCGTATAGAAGCCGTCGCTACTAATTGTAAACCGCCACGGTTCTCTATTTTAAGACTCCTGTCTCTCTTTAAGGTCTTCATTTATTTATTAAAAATGATCTTTTTGGTTAGTTTTCTTGGTTGAAGTAGCTTTGTTCGTTGATTTTTCGATTATATTAACTGTTGAAATAGACGGCCAACCATTCCTTTCCACTATCTCATTCAGGCAATAAATTATAGATGCTTTTTAATTTGTGGGGCACATTCAAAGATTGAAATTTTTTTGCTAGGAAGCAGGGGGAACCGGATTCCGCTCCCTAGGGTCATTTTTTTGAAAAATTTTGATCATTGATGATTTGCTTATCTAAAAAGTTATATAGTACCGAAAAGTTGAGGGACTTTTTCAAAAGTTATATGAATGGCAAAAGTTAAGGAAATTTCAAAATTTTATATTTACGAACATCGCTTTATAATTCATATGTCTTTTCTGCTTAATAATTTATTTTATTCTTTTCTGGTGTCGTCATATTTCCTCAACTAGCATATTTTTCTAAACTTCATTCAGTAGCGTAGTCCCAAGGGAGGGGCGATCCCCCTCCCCCGTTTTAGAAAAAAAATCTATAAAAAACAAGGGTACCTCCTTATATTATGAAAAAATTCGAAATATCCAAATTTGACCCCCTATTTTTACATTTTTATGAGGAACACCTCCCCCTTCTCCCACCGATCCCAAATCGTCCCCCATCGTTCATGCAAGTCTGGCTACGCCACTGAGTTCATTCCAAATGAGATAAGAATATCTAAAACCTTTTAGTAAGGATTCATGAATCATACAGCTATGAAAAAATGTGTAAACAATTGAGACAGCTCCAAAAATCGCTATAAAATTGACCAGGAATTTGTTCGATGAGGTGTTTTCATATGACAATTTTTCGAGCTTGATGTTATAAATTTTTTGTAAATCGACTAATTTACTGTTATACAACTTATTTGCTAATTAGCAACGTGAAAATTTTTTATCTAGATTGTTGGGGGTGTCTCAACTTTTTGCACCGTGTTATAAAACATTTAGTTGGTAAGAAAATAATAGAAAAAACTCAACATTTCTGAAATAATACTTTTCTATTCTCTCATTTAATTATAGCTTGCACACATCCTTCTTGTAGGGACCGATTGCGGGTTTACAATTGGATGGCATTTAAGTTGTATAAGAAAGTCCAGCTTCAACTCAAACTGTAGCCGAACTACTCTTCTACATATCCTTAATAATCTACGTTTACCCTTAATAATCTATTCACATACATCGGAAGGAAAGAAGAAATTATATGCTTGAGGAATTAAAAGAATATGACACCAGTAAAAAATCTTGTTCGTTAAAAACAATTGTGTGTTTTATTTTTTTATGTTTTATTATAAAAATTTTTGTTATAAAATTACAAGCAATTGAGGATTTAATGATTTGGAATGAATCAAACTTCGATTTTATGGCCATTATTCGAGTTTTGACCAAAATTGGATTTTTGGCAAAAATTTGATTTTTCGGCCAAAATTCGATTTTTTTTGTTGCCAAAATGCAATTTTTGTCTAAATGCGATTTTTTGTCGAAATTCGATTTTATGACCAAAATTCGAATTTTGGTCGAAATTCGATTTTTCATCAAAAATTCGATTTCTGGCCAAAATTCTAATTTGGGAATCTTTTTTGCCAAAATAATTTGGAGGAGATTTGGAAACAATTTTTTTGGTTGAAAAATCAGTATTTCAACAAAATTATTATTGACATGTTTTGAATTTTTCCCAAAAAATTTTCTTTTGAAATGACACAATTTTCAATCCCTCAGAAAAAATTTTCCTCCAGACAAGTAAAACACTATCAACTTGCTATCCTCCGATTTTGACGAAATAGGCCTCAAAAAAGATTCTTCATACCCGACTTGATTACAAAATTTTTTTGGAATTTTGTCCCCATAGAGCTTCCCTGAGGAGATACACAAGCGCTTGAAGACAATCTTTGCAAAAATTCCGGCTTTTGACCAAAAATGGAATGAACGTTAAAGGAGGGGTAAGAATTAGGGACTAATCTCGGTCGAAAAATTTTTTTTGCCAAAACAGCGTATATAGGTCTAAAATCATGCGAAAAATCGATTGCGCGCATTCTCAAATCGTGAAAATGTTTTCTTGACCATGATTCAGGGAAATAGATGTGTGTATTGAAGCGAAAATCGAAAAATTTTGAAATTTCACCCTCAAAATCATATTTCTGGGGGTAATTTCATGTGGGCAATCGATTGCGCGCATTCCCGAAGCTTGAAAACGCTTCCTTGACGCTGATTCAGGGAAATTAGTACATGTTGGATTTTCGCTTCAATATAAACTCTTATTTCCCTGAATCAGGGTCAAAGAAGCATTTTCACGCTCCGGGAATGCGCGCAATCGATTTTTCGCATGAGGCCTATATAGGCTGTTTTGGCAAAAAATTTTTCGACCGAGATTAGTCCCTAATTCTTACTCCTTTAAAGGGGGTGCCGTTTGTGGCCCTATTTCCGAAAAAAAATTTCTCCAAATTGGCTGATTTTTGGTACTCAGAGGTTTTCGGGCACAAGAAATCGATTGGCGCAAGTTCCGAAAAAAATTTTCATGACCCCTTAAATTTTTGAGCAAAAATTCAATTTTTGAGAAAAAATTCGAATTTTTGAGAAAAAATCGAATTTTTTCTCAAAAATTTAGGGTGTCATGAAAGTTTTTTCGGAACTCAGGACTTGCGCCAATTGATTTCTTGTGCCTGAACCTCTCCCCCCCCTCCCCAAGTACCAAAAATCAGCCAATTTAGAAAAAAATTTTTTTTCGGAGATAGAGCCGCAAACAGCACCCCCTTTAAGACGAATGTCGGTAGTGACCAAGGGGCATTTGTTTGTTGATCTTGTGAAAATGAGTCGAGATTTTTTTGAACTGTTAGGATATAGATGGCCATATTTAGATTGTGCTTCGAAATTAAAATAGACGAGTTCATTTTTTTATTACAACAAATGCAAAAAAAAACATACAATTTTGCAAAAAGAGAGAGAAATTGTTTGAATTAAAAACAGTTTAATTGTAAGTTATAGTTAATATTCAGGCAAAGTTAACATTTCCATTTGTTGCTCTTCCATTTTCTTGGAATCTATTTGATTCCTTGCGACCCTAATAACTTCCATACTCACTCTGAGTTTATCAAACTCAACACGTGAGCCCCCTTTATCTGGATGATATCGAAGAGCCAGTCGCCTAAAGGCGCTGTTAATTTCTTTATTTGAAGCCGATGGAGAAACTCCTAAGAATGAATATGCATTTTCCAGGCCTTCATCTCGTGGAATTTCGAATAATTTTTCAGCCAACCATTGTATTAATATCTCAGCAGCTCCACTTGACAAAAAGCTACCCAGATAGCCTCCCGCTATTGCTCCACTAGGCCCTAAATTATGAAATACAGCGAATGATAGAAATTTGTTTACCAGCCATCCCACCAAGCAAGGATCCAGCAATGCCTCCCACACAACTAGCTACTCCAGAGAACAAAGTTGAAGTTAAATTGGAAATTAAGCGTTTAAATGTGATCTGTCCCTTCCAACAGCGATAAATACTAATCGAGGCCTCAATACTCATGCATGCCAAAAGCATAGTACAATCGCTCATTTGAAACTCTTCTGCTTGTATGAGTTCTCTTCGTGTGTTGGTCGTAATTTGTTCTCTTTCAGTACATTTATTTTTGTAAATGCCCCAAACATATTCGTTTTCAGTCACTTTTGGTATTGTATGTACTGTCGTAGTGTATTCTCGAGTGCCTTTTGTGACTAATTGTTTTGTTAATCGTGGCGTGGCTAGTGAAGATTTGACAGCATTTGCAGCAGGACGACCATAAGTATTAAATAAAACTTTCAAATTATATTCCCTTGTTTCATCATCCAAAATCAACTGATTGACTTCGGGATCAAGGTTGATTTGTGTCTTGTCGTAGCTATTGCTGCCTAAATAGCCTTCAGAGTCTTTCCAGTTGGGCTGCTTGCTTGAAGAATAAGATTCTGCGAACCAAGTGTCATGTGCTTCTGCTGTATAATGTTCTTCTTTACGGCTATTAGAATTGTCATGGTACAACATGTTTTCTCTTATAACATCATTGACCAGCGTTTTTGCGTATGCTTTAAATGACTAAAAATGAATTTTTAAATTTTCGTACTAGTTTCCAATAGCGACACTGCAAATTACAGGGGTCTGAATCCATACATGCACAAGCAGGGGGTGCAAGTTGGTCGAATACGAATAGATCTCCGGCCAAATACGAATTGCCAGCCGAATACGAATGCCGGTCGAATACGAATTGATCGCTCGATACGACGAATTGAGGGGGTGCAGCACCCCCTTTGTGCATGTATGTCTGGATCCGAAAAATTTTTCGAATTTTAACCGGAACAAGCGTCGTTTACCCCGTGTTCTATGCGGGGAATCGATTGCGTGCATTCCCGAGGCGTGAAAATGCTTCCTTTAACCGGATTTAGGGCTGGGAAGTTGATTTTCGCTTCAATACACCATCTTCCCGACCCTAAATCCGGGTAAGGGATGCATTTTCGCACCTCGAGAATGCGTGCAATCGATTCCCCCGCGAAAAAAACTGGGTAAACGATGCTTTTCCGGTTAAAGTCTGAAAAAAAATTTCGGATTGCGGTCGCTATTGGAAACTAGTACCAAATTTTTTAAACTAATTTTAATACTCGGAAGACTGGTGGAGAAGAACTGTTGCTCTTTGTAGATGGAATCTCATTGAGTTGAACAAAAAAAATTTGGGCCGAAAAAAGTTCTTTAAAAAATGTTTTCGACCCTATGTTTAAGGCCAACTTTCAAATTTCGAAAATCAAACATTTTCGGATTTTCGCTTCAATACACCCACCCCATTCCCTGAATCAGGGTCAAGGAAGCGTTTTCACAATTTGGCAGTGCGCGCAATCGATTTCTCGCATCCAATTACCCCCAATAGGGTCTTTTTGTGAAAATAAATTTGTTTCGAGATGCGGCTACAAAGTACACCCCCTTTAAAGAACTTTTTTCGGCTCAAATTTTTTGTGTGCTCAACTCAGGGAAATCCCATCTATAAAGAGCAACAGTTCTCCCCCACCAGTCTGCCGAGTGTTAATTTTTACATCCTCTGAATCTAATAAGGCGATCAAATGGTGTTTAGGACCAATTTCTATTTCATCCAAGTAGAGAATGAGTGATGATAATTCTTCTTGATTATCAACAAATTCGTCTAGTTTTTGAATCAATCTAGCATATTTTTCATCGTAAGAAAAGTCGTGAATTTTCTACAAGCTAATGACTTAGTTAAATTTATCTATTTACTTCATGATTATTTGATGTGGTCTTCGAAGATGACACTTCTACAAGGTGAGCCTATTGGTTTTTGGATTTGAATATATCAAAATTATGTAAATTTTTCGTTAAAAAAATATAAAATGAATTTAATTTTGTAATTTTTTATGCTTTTTTTCAAATCCTACAGGGTGTATTAGTGATTCTCACAATTATAAAAATGCAATATCTTCTGATGGATAAAAGTTTTTCATGCGGTTTTTTGCAAAATGATTTAAAAGCGCGGTGAATTCAGACATATTCAATAAAATAAAATAAAATTTTCCATTTTTACTGAGAAAAATTAACAAATACCAAATTTTAGGCTATTTTAGAGGGATTTTCGACTAAAAACTATCTCACAAAATTTAATTTTTTTAAAGCTTTAAAATTAAACTAGGCACAGTTTTAAAGGACCAATCTACTTTTAGGGAGTTGAACCATATGACAGAGCACAAAATTTGGTGCATTTTTACTTTTACGGCACTACTTAAAATCTAACCGTAAAAAGTTATGAGCGAAACAAAATTGCGAAAAAAGTTTCCAATTTGCCTGTACATCAATCAGATTGTTTATTGAAACGATTTAATAAAACATTATAAGATTCAAAATCCTTGAACATTTGGGAAAAAATAAATACGACATTTTTTTATATCTCGCCGAGACGAATAAAATGACACCAAAACTATTGAATTAGAATGTTTTGGGTTATTGAAACGAAAATTCTGATTCAGGGTTCTCGTTTCAATAACCCAAAAGATTGTTCAAATTCAAGAATTTTGATGTCATTTTATTCGTCTTGGCGAGATATAAAAAAATGTTGTATTTATTTTTTTCCAAATGTTCAAGGATTTTGAATTTTATAGTGTTTTATTACAATCGTTTCAATAAACAATCTGATTGATGAATCAGGGTTTTCGTTTCAATGTTCAAACTCGTTTGAAAATTTTTTTGTTTCGCTCATAACTTTTTACGGTTAGATTTTCAAGTAGTGCGGTAAAAGCAAAAAATGCTCCAAATTTTGTGCTCTGTCACGTGGCATCAAAAACACAAAAGTAGACTCATTTAAGATTTAATCTGTACAAGAATCCATTTTTCTCTGCATTATATGGATTTTTTCAATTTTAGACCTGAAAACTGGCATCTTTAAATCCCATTTTCTTAAAAAAGAAAAAAGAATTTCAAAAAAGCTCAAAAATGTCTAGCCCAAATTCATTCCGGATTAAGAAAAACGTATTTTTTAATATGATTGGACTTTTTATAAAGATTCTAGGCCAAAAATACCGCCAAAATTTCCAAGATTCGGTATTTGTTAATTTCTTTCATTCAAAATTGAAATTTTTTTATATTTTATCAAATATGTCTGAAATCACCGCGCTTTCTAATCATTTTGCAAAAAACCGCATGAAAAAATATTGTTTTTTTTATCAAAAGATATTTCATTTTTAAAACCGTGCGAGTCATTGATACACCCTGTACACTTTTTGGGCTCATCCTGTATACGTTTTGATTCTTTATCTGACGTTGTTTCAGTTGCTATTTCATGGGGCTCACCAACTTGTGTTTGGAAGAAATTCATTAATGCCTTCTTTAAATCATTTTTATGTATGGCACAAAAAACCAAACTAACCTCGAGATCATAATCAGAATCTTTAAGAAAAATTTTAGCAGTACACTCAGCCGTATTTGTGATTTCCATGAATCTCAAAATAGAGTCACTGTTGTGGTTAGTCTAAAGAATCAAATTTTAATTCAAAATAACAAAAAAATTTCAAAAAATATGATAACAACACAATGAAGAATTCTAAACTTGCTTTATTAGAAGATCTGTAATCTTTGAGGAGAAAAAAGAGAAAATCCACTATCTATGACCATGATTATATGGTTTGCAAAAACAATCTAGTGCTGGCCGAATTGTTAGTTAATCAAAAAGGTATAGGGTGTGCATTAAAAAATAAAACTCACTTCAGCGCTCCTTTGAGTCTCACTTAATGGATTGAGACTAAACATTAAAAATCTTCGTATGCAATTAAGTATAAAAACTATTCCCTAATCTAAAAATTTTAGTATTTTAAACATTCCTTCAACATATGGATGCATTTGAAAAAAAACAAGTCAATATTATCATTAGCAAAAAATTCATTTATTAAATTCTTATCATTTTTTCTTACTTAAATTTGATTACTTTGAGGCTTATAAACACTTCTTTTTTATCCCAATTCAATCAAAACAACCCAAAAAAGAGAGCATAGACTCGAATGAAACGGAACGACAGGTTTGCAACGATACGAATGAAACGACATGGAAAAAACTAATAAAGAAATTTTCCTATGTATAATTACAAGCGCCACTCCATTACAAGCAAGTTGGGGATTTAATGATTAATAATATAGTCCGTTTCAGCCCCATCTATAAAAAAGCTGGAATTCAAAGTCCGAAGTTAGCATCCCGTCCGATCTGGCAGGTTAAGCAACGTTGGGCCAACGTTGATATTTCAACCCCCATCCGTTTCCTTGCATCCAAATTCGTTAAAAAAATTTGCAGATGGGTCACACACGTTTTATGTGAGAAACACGTTGGTAAAGTTTTTTGTCAAAAAACCTTATGAAAACATGATTTTTTAAAACTTTTTCGAATAACACCTAATTTCGTAAAAAAAGTTATCAAAAATAGCGTTTTTATAAGTTGTTTTTTTGAAAAAATAACTTTACCAAATGTTCCTTACATAAAAATACACATATGCAAAAATTTTTATCGGATTCGGACAGGGTGGGGATCGAACTTACGATAGTCATTCGGCCCAACGTTGCTTAACTTGCCAGATCGGACGGGATGCCGACTTCGGATTTTGAATTTTGGATCCAGCTTTTTTTATAGTTGAAGCTGAAACGGACTATAATAGCTCTTTATTAATATGAAATTTTTATCATCATCTAGATTATCAACTAAAAGTCGGCGTATCATAGACAGTTGATTTTAATTCTTCATCTATAACAAATGAATTGGCCTTGGATTCATGGCTAGCTTTATTCATCTTTATAGTTATTCT
Organism: Acrobeloides obliquus; assembly: GCA_034698545.1. Classification (NCBI taxonomy): domain Eukaryota; kingdom Metazoa; phylum Nematoda; class Chromadorea; order Rhabditida; family Cephalobidae; genus Acrobeloides; species Acrobeloides obliquus. The sequence continues at coordinate 572 of JAQGBS010001259.1, read as the reverse complement.
GCTAAATGCCGTACCAATCCGATTGCTTATACCAACTTTATAAGTTCCTTCATCTTCTGTACTGATGTTCCAAACATATAAAGACCATACATCATGATTATATTCTAGAAAAAATGATTATATTTCGAAAAAACGCTTCCGACTTTTCGCTTCAATACACAGTACGCCTTCTTTACACAATACGCCTTCCCTGAATCAGGGAAGCGTTTTTTCGCTTCGAAAATGCCAAATTCAGATTCCCGCATGTTTTTATCCTTAGAGGAATTATTTCCAGACAAAATTTTTCACGTGTGTGGTCCCGCTATTGTGTAATAGTTGCTCCAAAAATTTATATACTTTGTTATTAAAAAATCTTTCGATGAACCAAATCCGTGAAAATAATACCATGAAAAAAATCCTGTGAGGAAAATCACCCTTTAAACATCGGTGTGGTGAATTCGATCCTATTACCACACACCATCACTACTGCTCATCATTAATATCTTGAAAAATCTTACCAATTTGATACCGTTTTGAATTCTTCAAGAGTCGGTTTTTGAAGAAAAAGTTTGCATATGGAGTTGGATAGCCTG
>JAQGBS010001258.1:0-16397 GCA_034698545.1 Acrobeloides obliquus | reverse complement strand
AGATGTAAATTTATGGAGATACGGATTTTTAAAGTTGCGGTACATATATGTACCTTTCGGCAAAAACGGGTTAATATATAAATATAAAGATAATATTTAGAATTGGCTATTCAGTACCCATGTTTTTCGGTTTTATTGTTGTTATTAGTTCGACTCTATTATTTGGATTTGGTACATCGTTAATCTTACTATGGATAGCTAGAGCAATTCAAGGCGTTGGCTCCTCTTGTATAAGTACTGCAGGTTATAATAATTTTTTAAACATCACGCAGACCCCAACGGTGCTGCGTACCGTTGTGTTTGTTTCATAAAAAAACTCTAACCCTAGCAAGAAAATATGGTTTTAGTTTGGTTGTTTTTTTGTGAATCAGACAAATATCTTTTTCTACAAGTTCAATTTTCTTAATTTTTTAAGCTTTAATACAGGGTGGTGCATAAAAAAGTAGATTTTTCCAATTACGCTTTTGAATGAAAATTGCATTTTCTCGGGTAAAATTATGCCTTTTACCTACCATAAAACTTCTAATAGAGCCCTATGTAAACGTAAAAATTCACTTAAAAATCGAGTTTAAATCGGATTTCTTCTAGCGAGCACTTTTTGGATAGCCTTGATGATAGAGAATATGCTATATAAAGAATTATTGAAGAATATTTTATTTTCGTCGAGATATGCCTTTTGAATTTTTTTTTAATCTAAAAAATTTTAAGCCTTACATTCAAAAATCCACCAAAAATCAAAATTAAGTCGATTTTCTTCAAGCGACCACTTTTTGGATAGCTAAACGTATGAGGAACATTATGTATAAGAAATTATTGACAATGACTTCGATTTTACGGTGATATGATTTTTTGAAAAAAATTCATTTTTTCAACTTTTTTAAATTCAAAGGGCGACCACTAAGCGAAAATGAAATATTTTTCAATAATTTTTTTATAGAACGTTCTTTTCTACAGTAGCTATCCAAAAAATGGTCGCTCAAAGAAGTCCGATTTAAACTCGATTTTTAAAAGATCATTAACACCTTCTAATAGAGCCCCATAGGATTCTATTAGAAGTTTTACGGTAATCTTTTAAAAAAATGTAGATTATCGAATTCTTTTTATGCTGTTATATTGATATTATATTTGCTCATAATATGGATATTATCTTAAATATTTAAGGAATGGGTATGTTAGCACAAAAATATCAAGATGACGCCGAACGTGGACGTGTAATGGGCATTGCCTTGGGGGGAATTGCTTTAGGTGTCATTCTAGGTTATCCTTATGGTGGTCTGCTATATCATTGGACTGGTAAAGGATTGCCCTATTTTATACTAGCTGGTTTGGCTATATTTGATTTATGTAAATAAAAAGCAGGAAATTAAATTCAATCGAAAAATTTAGCTTTACAATGTGTAATAATGCCACCAAAAATTGATAAAGTACAAGAAAGAGATGTAGGCGTGTTAAAATTGTTACGAGACCCCTATATTCTTATTGTGGCAGGTATAACTTCATAAAAAAATAAAAGTAAATCAATTTCTTAATTATAGGTGCAATTGCAATTGGAAATCTTTTTATGGCAATTCTTCAAGCTGCGCTTCCTTTATGATCGATCAATGGGATGCAAATTCTTTGGAAACTGGTGTCGTTTTTGTGCCTGAAACAATTGGATATTTAATAAGCACTTATATATTTGGGAAATTTGGACATAGGCTAGGAAGGTAGTCATTTTTAAGTATTTTTAATTTAAAAAAAAATAAAAATTGCTATGCGGAATGATGTACAGAGTGTTCAATAATTTACTTCCCTATTTAAAAAATTCACCAAAATAGAGTTTATTTACATTTCAGCAACTCGATAGCATTGGATAGTTACACCATGAGACTTTTTTAGGAAACAATTTATTAAACAAGAATTTAAGAGACCTTTCTTGAACACTCAAAAGGTCACAGGCCACTAGATTAAACGGTTCAAGCGAGTTTGAAAATATTTAGCGAGATATAAAGAGTAAAGGAAACAGACAATCTCGTATGTTCTAAACAGACAAAAGCCGAAATAAAAATCTATAAAAATCAAGCATGTTAGGTATGAATTGGTTTGTTTCTTACGATTTTATGGTTTCAACAACTATTCCCTGTAAGCGGATTTTGTTCCCTTATTAAAATCTTAGACATTGACGTTAGTAGATGACGCTATGGGCGGTTAATATTATGTGCAAATAAAAAATATCACAAACTTTATGTTAACACAATATTTTCTTTTTGTTAAATTTTTTTCGGTGATATTTTTTATTTGCACATAGTATTAACCATCCATGGCGTCATCTACTAACTTCAATGTCTAAGATTTTAATAAGAGAACAAAATCCGCTTGCAGGGAGTAGTTGTTGAGATTTATTACAACATAAATTTATTTTTTATGAGAATGATTTATTCCCCTATTTAAAAAATTCACCAAAAATAGAGTTTATTTATTTTATACGTTTTTCTGAGAGTTGTAATTTTCTCGGGATAACTCTAAAAATTTTTCCATACGTTATTCTCACTAAAAAAATGTGTTAATCTCATTAAATAATTTGAACTTAAAGCCTATTCGAGCCGTTTAAGGCAGCCTTTGAATGCTCAAAAAAATGTCTCTTAAATTCGAGTTTTTAGAGCAAAAATACGGGAAAATTGCGCATTTTGGAGTTTCTACACCAGTATTTTTTTGCTTAAAAACTGCATCCTTTTGCTCAGAAAAAAATGAGAAAAATAATCTTTTTAGATGGTTTTGTGGACTCATAGGTTTGGTTATAATGGGACCTTCTTTAATGACGGTATTTTTTAATTTTTTCACGGCTGAACAAACTGTGCAAAAAATTGAGAATAATGTTATTGAAACGAAAACAATTTTAAAATGTCAAAAATAGCTCTTAGAAACTCAATTATCTCATCAAAGATTAAGCGGAATTGAAAAATTTTTTAAAATGTTCTACAGCTTCTGCTCCATTATCTAAAAAGGAATTTTTTTGCCTGAACCGGATTTTATATGTTGAAAATGTCTTGGAATCTTTTCTTTATACTAAAACTTTCAAACGTTATAACTTCTGATAGCATAAGTCATTTTTCGAGATTTGGGGCTCAAAATGCTCGTAAGAAGCGAGCAAATAAAACACCAGAACGATTTTTTCTTTTTCAGGTAAAAAATCTACTCATTCAAGATTTCAAGCACATACTTTTCCAGGCAGAAGAACCGCACTAGACCCCGAAAATTCATTGGCTTTTGAGCCACGTCTCGGAATTCGCGTATAGGCGAGGATTTTGGGGCCTCGCCAGTGAGCAAAGCCAAGAACACCTGCACAAGGTTATCAACGAGGATAAAAGGCACTTCTCTGCTGTGAAAAACGAAGAAGAATTATTTCCGAAGATTGCCACCCTTCAAACTCCTTGAAATGACTATTTTGATAAAAAAGAGTTGTTGTAATGTGTAAAAACTGCTAAAAAAGGTCGATTTTTCCGTTTTTCATACTAAAAAGTAGATTTTAAGCTTGAAAAAGAAAGAATCATTCTCGTGTTTTATTTGCTCGATTCTTACGAACATTTTAAGCTCAAGATCTCGAAAAATGACTTATCCTATCAAAAGTTATAACGTTTGAAAGTTTTAGTATAAAGAAAAAATTCAAAAACATTTACAATATAAAATTAGTTCAGGCAAAAAAAATTCCTTTTTGTATACGTGGAGCTGTAGAACATTTTAAAAAATTTTTCAATTCCGCTTAACCTTTGATGAGATAATTGAGTTTTTCTAAAAGCTATTTTTTGACATTTTTAAATGGTTTTCGTTTCGATAATATTGTTCGCAACTTTTGCACAGCTTGGTCAGCCGTGTTTTTATAAGTTTAAAAATTTATTTAGGTTCATTTCCCTCGTAATATCTACATTTTACTAATACCGAATGCCATAATCGGTTTTGCACTAGGTAAAACTTTATTACAAAAAGAGAATTAACTATCCAATGGATGATCAACTTTTTGAAAAATTAAAAAATTCGTTTTTAAAAGACGATTTCTGTAAGAATCGACTTTTTGTTTAGCCAAGGAGACAACAATTTTCCAAAGTGTTCAGTTTTTTTGAAATCGGCATATACCCTAGGTTTTCGACCATGCTGAACACGATAGTGCAAAAATTTTGACCCCAAACCTTACTTGGAACCGAGATCTGGCTATATGGACTATTTTTCAGGGATTACTGGCTATTCTGGCCAATATCTCGGTCAGATGAAAAGATTGAGCTTAGATCAAGGGCTCATTAGAAAGCTAGGATAATATGCTACATTTTTTGTAACACACTATGGGGTCAAACTCAAAGCCATGAAAAGTTATGGAGTTATTTTTCAAATTTTTGATCATTTTGTGAGGGACTAATTTGAGAAAAATCAATTTTTTCGGCCACTAAAGCGAAAGCGTGGTCATTAAAAGCGGCATTTTATAGTACCACTTTAGAGCTTCCTAATGATACCTTGCTTTGGTTATATGACTTTAGCCTAGCTGAGATATAACGTTTCACAGTTGTGTTATTCGAAATTGAAAATTATTTAGATTAGCAAAATTTGTCATAATTTATACATATTCGGAAAATTTATGAAAAATGGAGCATTTTTTGTTTTTACAGTAAATTCTGAATCGCTACCGTTGTCGAGATAATCGCCTTTAAAGTTGGCAATTTTGACCTCCTGTTTTAAATTTGAATTTCCCGCCAAGAATTTGAATCAGGTTTTAGCGAGAAACTCAAATTTAAAATAGAAGGTCAAAAATCGCCTACTTCAAACGCGGTTATCCCGACAACGATAACGATTCAGAATTTACTGTAAAAACAAAAAATGCTCCATTTTTCATGAATTTTTCGAATATGTATAAATTATGGCAAAAATTTATATCTTTTTCAGTTTGTCGAATTATTATATGGAACTTATATGAAACAGAAAGACACTTGTCTACAGTACACAAAAAATATCAAACACATTTTAAATAGCACGAAAAATAGAAAAATTAAAATCAGGGTTAAATTTTTTTGACATGCGGTTTTTATAACTTGTAGAATACCGTCTATACTATTTTTCCACTGGATTCCATATAGAAAATCAATAAACTGAAGGAGATATGAATTATTTTCGTAAAAATTTTAAAAGCGATTTTTCTGCAAAAAATTTCTCCTAATTTTTTTATAACTATCTGAAAATAAACTTTATTGGATACGAATAATTTAAATACAGCGTTAAAACCAACAAATCAAAAAAAGTTTTGAATTTTTCAAATAATTGTTCGGCCATGGAGGGTTAAATGATTGAATTAAGGAATGATCGATTCATCAATGTTCCCTCAAATGGGTTATATAGTGGATATTCGCCATGTAGGCTTTTACGGTTCAATTTACGCTATTGCAGATGGCGCAGCTTGTTTGGGATTTTTTATTGGACCGTTTATAAGTGGGCCATTAGTGAAATATTTAGGATTTCCTATGTAAATTCTTTTATTGGAAGTAATTTTTGTTTATTTTTAGAATGATGTACATGATCGGTGGAATTGGTATCTTATATGCTCCTTTAATGCTGTTTTTAAGAAACATTCCAAAAAAGATTGATAACAATACAATGGAAAAAAATTCTTAAAAAAGTTTCATCTAAATTTTTTATTTTTTTTAACAATTTTTTTTACACAAAAAGTATACGATTTTTTAAATTTTACAGCAATTAAATAAAAAGAATTATTAGATTGGCTCAATACTTAGGCACCATTTATACTTCCGTCGCATCGCGACGCGATAGTGCATTTTTATAGAGTATTTTCGTACTTTGATACTTATTAAGATAAGAGAACCCTTAATCCCACCTATATAGCAGCATAAAAAATTCTTAATGTGTTTCTAGATCCATTGTTCTATATTTGAGAATGAGAGAATGATTCCTTATCAACTTTTATCCACAATACCTAGTAAATATGATGTGGAAGCTTATGTATAATCAAAATTATTTGCATTGAAACACACCTTGAAATTTATTAAAGATTTGTTGGAGAACCGACGATAATAATTTTTCATAGAAATTTAGGCCATGAACGTTACGGAGATGCTTTCTGGGGGTTTTTGAGGGCGAGTAATCGATTGCGAACGGTTTCGAGGCCTAAAAAAGGAGGCATAAAAAATTAACCAAAACTGATCTTCAGGGGTACCTCATACATAAAAGCGATTTTCATGGTCAGGTGGTTAGCGCGCTAGCTTTTGCAATCAGAGGTCGCAGGTTCGATCTCCGATATAATGCCCTCTCCCAAAGGGAGCGTTATTTCTTAAAAATTGTTCAAAAAACATAATTAACCAATTTGTGCAAAAAGCAAAAAATGTTCGTTGCCAGCTGGAATCGAACCTGCAACCTCTAGATTGCAAAAAGATAGCGCGTTAACTACTTGATCATGAAAACCGCTTTTATATAAGAAGTACCCTTGAATATCAGTTTTGGTTAATTTTTTATGCCTCGAAACCGTGCGCAATCGATTACTCCTCCTTTTATTAAAATTTTGATCAAAATTTTGACCGAGTAAATTTGCCGATCTCTAATATAGAGATTTATAAAAAAATTAAAGAAAGATTATGTTCTATACTGTTCTTGTTTTTGATACATTTCATAAATTTGTTGAGGTGTTGTGGCGTCTTCAGGGGATTTATCTTCTCGTACACGGATGAATCTTGGTGCTCGAAGTGATAGCCCTAAAAAAGCAAAAAATTATATTTCATAAATGTTGCGGTTGAATGCGACAACACAATTCTACAATAGGCCGCACTAAATCCCTTGTAGCTCAGAATTCTCAGATAGTACTGAGCCAGTAATATTGATCCGGCTCTTCATAGATGGCGGGTTCAAGTCCCACCTGGAGTCATGGTTTTACCGACTAGGGAAAGGCGGAAGGTTTGAGGATGAGTGGTGAGGGGAAGGGGGTACTGTATCCCCTTGGTAACTTATGAAAAGAGGGTCTCTTGACTACAACCATCGTATTGACTGTAAATACCCAATTCTCTGGGTACATATTGCGCAGGGAAAGGGAGATAAGGGTGTAGTTCTTACCTTTCTCTTTATCTACCAATCCTGCACAAACTGGATAAACTGGTGAAATTGTAAAATCCGCCGATTTAATCTCCCACACAACTTTTGGAGAAAACCAATGAAGTGGAATTGATGCTGGGTTGTACACATAATTACTCAAAGGCTAAAAAATGTTTTTATTTTATTTCTTCATTTTTACCTCTTTTATTCGTATTTTTCCAAAGTCTTTATATTGCTTCCTCAATTCCGCATCACTAAATCCAGTTCCAACCTAAAAAATTAGAGAGTTACTGAACTTGGGGGACCCACTTAACATGATCCCCAAAGCCGAAGTAAAAAGCGCCGAAATTTTTACCGAAACACAAGCCCACGGAGTAAAAATTGACACAGAACATGCTGACGCCATTATTTTCAAACCAAAATCTTCGAAAACCTATGAATCCATAGGGATGTGTTTCAGTAAAAATTTTGGCGCTTTTTACTTCGGCCTTGGGGGTCAAGTTAAGTAGCCCCTTAAGTTCAATAGCTCCAAAATTAGTTTACAAAATAGTATATACTTTTGAAAAAGCTATGTAATTTTTCTTCTTGGGATCATATGAAGCAAGTAGATAAGCACCATAAACACCAGTTCTTCGCCCTTCTCCTCTGTATCCACCGATTACTACAAGATCTAAAGTGTCACCAATCCCTTCTAAATAATCTTTCTTCAATTTCAACCAATTATGAGATCGTTTCCCGATTTCGTAAGACGCTTTTTGATCCAAAGTTTTTACAATAAGCCCTAAAAGTTGGCCGGTGAGACACTTGCGAACGGACTTTTGTGGATGAGGGACATTTGATGATTTATTCATCATCTTAAGCTCCTTGTCGTATTTATTATTAATAATAAATAGGACAGAGAGCTTAAGCTGATGAATAAGTCCGCAAATGTCCCGTTCACAAGTGCCTTACTGCCAAAAATTGAGTTTAGTTTTTATACAAATTACCTTCACAGTTCCCTCTGATAGCTTTTTCAAGGAATTTTTGTATCTCGTCCATGTTGTTGGTATCTAGACTTTCTGCAAAATATATCTTTCCTGGGACTTCGGTAAAGCTATCGTGTAAGAGTTTTCTTCTTTCTCGAAAAGTTCGATCTGCTAGGGATTGGCCATTCAAATAAGGTATGTCGAATAAGAACACTACAACTTGGACTTGAACTGCATGTTCGCCGGAGATCTAAAATTTTGCTGGAGCTAGACTTTATAAAAGAGAGTTTTATACCTTTCGTTTCCTAGTCCTTAGCTGTTGAAAAGGTAGTATTGCTTGTTTACCTGGATCCCATGCTACAACTTCTCCATCAATAATAAAGTCATTTGTCCCTGGTTTCACACATTTTGGCACTCTTGAAACAATATCTGGGTATTTTGCTGTCTGTTCTATTTGATTTCTACTAAACAAAGTCACTTTCCCATTTGCGTTTCTATGAATCTAAAAATCTCTTTCTTATAGAAACACCGAAAGTCTCACCAATATTCGATCTCCATCATATTTCCACTCGCATGCTAATTTAGACTTCCCTAACTTCTTTGACTCCTTTTGAAGGACTTGCTAACATAGGTTTGAAGGATGTTCCTGGTCTCATCGTAGTAAATACATTCAAAATGCAATACTAGACAACAAGTCAAAGAGAACCAAAGAAATTGCAAGTTTACGAAACATTTGGAAAACATAAACATTGAAACAATTGTTAAAAACATGCTTATGCGTAGACCATGTTTATGCTAAATTCAACATTTATTTAAATTTTTATGAGTTGTTAAAATTCGTTTTAATGCGAAAAGAGCTGTGAATTTGAAATGACCTATGAGTCGATACGCGAAATTTTATGTAAAATTTAAAAATGTAAAATGTTTTTATGGAATTTTCTTATAATAAATACATTCATCCAATTCATACGTGGGCAACGGGGGTGCGACCCCCTGATCGATTCACTCAAAAAGCCAAAAATTAAGAGGGATCACCTCAAATTTTCAGGCGAATGGTATAATTTTTGAGGCGATCGGAATCATAAGTTGGCAAGGGGGGAGTCTCCCCCTGACCCACTGAACCCAAAATTGAGGGGGGATCACCGCATGGACCCGCCGAACATATAAGGTGGTCTATAAAAATTGGGTGTCAGAAGACTACTAAAAAAAGGTCCTTTTTTATTAAAATCTTAGCCGAATTTAATGAGGTGATGGGTGGACTACTTCATCGGGTGTTCCCTCCCCCATCTTCCCGACCTATGGTCGCTTCATCAAAGTGCTAACCCCCCCCCCCTACATGCCCATCTATGATTCAATTACTATACAAAGAGTTAATTTTTATTCAGAAAATGAAGTGTTTCATTAAAACTGAATCTTAGGCTTTAATTGTTTTTAATTATCTATTTCTAATAAGCTTCTGAAATTTTAAGGGGAGGTGCAGATCAAGGCCGGATCTCGGTCGGAAAAATTTTTAAAAAATGACTTTCTAGGGGTAATTTTATGCGGGGAATTGATTGCAACCATTTTCAGACCTTAACGAAGACGAAATCCAAGAATTCAATGACTACTCCAAATCTTTGGCTGACTACAAGAAACAAGTATGGTTCTATGGTTGCTCCCTTTTTCAAGCCAATTTAGCTCAAATCCTAATTGGAACAATGTTAAAAAGAGTCTCTTTAAATATACAATGTCAAAAAATATTTGCGTTAAATTTTTGATATTCTTTAAAAATTTTCGGTGATTTTGATTCCAGGTGATTTTGAATTGGGTATTTTGATTTTCGGTGATAGTGATAGGTAATCAGTGTAATTAGCCTTAGTTAGGACTAGATAATCTTTGTCTTCTCTAGAATAGGCTAAAAATTTTAGATTAAAGATAAACTCACTAGAAAACATTGAAAAAATACTTTGAATTTGTCTGTAAGCGGATTTATTTCAGAAAAAAACAAAAAAACATTTTCAACAATTATCAAAACGTCTAAGGGCCGCCACTAATACGTTCGGACGGCTCCCGAGCGGACTTTAGTTCACTAATACCTTCACTAATTGCGTTCAGACGCGTTCGGAAACGTTCGAATGCCTTCGAGCGCTCGTCCCAACGTTTCCGAACGCGTCTGAACGTTTCTGAACGCGTCCGAACGCCTATTAGTGATGTTTCCGAACGCGTCTGAAAGCAATTAGTGATGTTATTAGTGATAATTTAGTGAAGTCAAAAATTTTCGAACGAATTAGTGGCGGCCCTAAAAGTTGATCTTATTTATGAATAATTTGAATCTTAGGGTAGTTTTGAACATGAACTTCATTGCTTTCGCTAAAATCTGCAATTAATAGCTTTTTCAACCAATTCAACCCATAAAATTCCAAATAGTTTTTACGAAATATTGAACTAAAAAATTATAACATTGGGTGCGTTCCTAATTTGAACTGTACGGATCCGTACGGTTGACGGGTTTGTACGGTTCAAATTAGGAACGCACTCATTATATATTATAAATATTTTGTTATAAACATTTTTTGTAAATGTGCATCTTTTAAATTAAAGGGGGTATTTTTGCGACTGGGTAGAATTTTTTTAGATTTAAAAAAAATGTCATATCGTATTTTGACTTGAAATTTCCGAAAACCTGGTTAAAAAATCTGAAAACCTATTTTTGCCCTGTTTTTGGCATTTTTGACTCTTTTTCATCGTAAAGTCATATCCAGACTGGTCAAAATTGAAAAATGAATTCTGAAAAAATTCCCCGGATTCTGAAGTTCAGCATCGGTTTCCCTACAGGAGACACCGGAGCCTACCGATTTGGACTTAACCTTAACGAGATATAGCCATTTAAAGTTTGTTGTATGATCTGCAGGGATGCCAAATTAAAAAGGCTATATCTCGTCAAGGTTAAGTCCAAATCGATCGGTTCCGGTGTCCGGAAACTGATGCTGAACTTTCAGAACCCGGGGTCATTTTTCAATTTTGATCAGACTGTATATGACATTACGATGAAAAATTGTCAAAAAATGTCAAAAGTAGGTAAAAAATAGGTTCTCCATTTTTTAAACCGATTTTCGGAAATTTCAGATCGAAATAGAGGGGATATGGCATTTAAAAAAAATCAAAAAGGGTATTATTTTTTCTCACCTATTTTTTTCTTTTTCTCACCCAAAATATTTTTCTTCACACCTAATTTTTTCTCACCTGTGTTGCCAAGTAACAGGAATTAAATTTAGTTCATATGACAAATGTGACTTGTGTCATATTTGTCAGATGTGTGGGACGAACACATGTCATGTATGATAAATGGGACAAATGTGTCCGATATGCCACACAGACATGTCTGATATATCAGATATATCACATAAGGGTGAGGGTATATAAAGGCCCCCTTAGGCTTAGTCTTTTTGGGGCTTAAGTTTAATTTCAACCTGGTCGCAAAAAATACCCCTCCTCCAAATTTTCAATTGCTTTCTTACCTAACTACAAATAAAAACGAAGGACTGCTTAAACTGATTATATCCAATAACCAAATAACACATTGTTGAGTGGCATGCATGAGGTCCACATTGCCGCTCATTGCTCCAATAGTATTAGCAACGTTTGCACAAACTAATGCTAATTGTGCCATAAAAACCAGTATACAATATACTAAATATTCATAGAATAATCTTTAATCACATCTTACAAAATAGCTGCAAATCCTTGTTTTTATACAACTTTGGTCGGCTATTCGACATTTTTCGCCATTCTTTTCGGAATTTGATCAACGTTGCCACATCGAATATAAATGTTAGAAAACATGTGGCAACATATGTACTAGTTCGTTCTATTGTCAACGCCTAATTTTTGATTTTTGAATGAAGGATAAAGTTTGCTCACATTTCCATGTGAAAATTTTTCTATCGCAAAGTATGGTCAAAAACATGTTCAAATACACGGCCCTGATGCCGGTGCTTATAAAATTTTTACATATACAACTACGTAGGCATGCCTTCCATCGTAGCTGAAACAAAATCGTCGAATCTTTTTTCATTCGGCAAGCATCCCTGCGTAGTTGTTACAAATAACTATGTAAACAGGGATGTGTAGTTAAAATTTATAGATGTCATAGTTTATAGGTCAATTCTTACCTCTGCCATGGGACTGGTTTAACGAGGGGACAATTTATAGGCACCCATTATTTGAACGTCCTTTACACCAGAAAATAGTCTTCAATATCTGAAGTAAGACAGGGATAGGCTTTCTTTGGGAGTACGCGGAATCGATTAATCGTGTCAAAAAATCCTAGGAACATAAATCCAACCATATTTTATGATAAATATTTTCACGAAAAAGTGGTACCTTTACCCCCTTCTTAATCAAAAATACCTTCTGTATGTCTGTGTTAGCATATAAAAACAAAGGACCTGTATTGGTGATAAGAAATTTGACTGGTGATGGAATGCGATAGCAAGAAATTAAGATGGATAATGCTACAATAAGAGCAATAATAAATTTTAGCCGATTACCGCTCCAAATCTAGTAAAAAAATCTTTGAAACTGTACGTGGAGGGGACACTCATTCTCGGGCTCAAAATTAAAACTGCGAGAAAATCATAAGGCGGTCTTATGTTTTTTCAAAATTTCCATTCGCCCATTATCCTAAAACCGTAAGACAAGTCAAAACATCTCATATATTTTTACAATAGTATACGGCCCAGGGCAGACGGATGGATGAATGGCCTTTTGAGGAGGTACACGTATTTTTTACCCCTATGCAAATTTTAGCATATTTTCACGTATTTTTTACATGATTTTTAATGTTTTTAAGCAAGTCAACAATTGAAAAAAAAAATTTTTGTCAGGGTGAATGATTTGGGGGGGGGTATATCAACCCCGTATGATGGATGGATGACAAACAAGAAAAATTTTCGAGGATGCGGATGGGGGAGGGGGTACTGTACCCCCTTGAAAATGTATGAAACATCATCGATGACCCGTGTACTATCCCTTTTGAGATTGTATGCTTCAGGCCTAGTGTGGAGAGATGTGGCCGGACACCTCCAAGTAGTTAATTCATTGATGTCGGCTTACGTATTGATGCTTTTGTACAAAATATAATGCACTGAAGCGATTAAATGATATCACCGTATGCCCGATTAGATCAAAGTTCGATAAAATCCCATATAAAGATAATAAGCAGCTATTAAAAATGTGTGTTATAATTTCATCTTGTAAGTAAAAATCAATAAACCAAACATTAAAATTTGGAGCTCGTGCAAATAGAAGCATCTACAAATACAGTGAACGCTCCATATACTGGCCTTTTGATATATTACGATGAGAGGTCGCAAATGGGTTAATTTGGGTTAACCCATTAGGTTAATGGTTTCCCAATTTTGACGTCTTGTTTGGACTTTGGACCCCCTCAAATTCCATGAAAATGATGATTTTGAACAAAAAGTAGTACCATACCAATCATCCGCCCTGGGGCGTATACTAACCCCTGTGAAAGTGAAAATGTATGGCCCAAACAAATTCTCTCTGCATACGATTAAGCAGGAATTCGGCACTATAACCCCCTGAGGGGACCACTATAAGGAGCGTATATATTAAAAAAATTATTCTTACAACTAGATAAAAAACTGTAGCATTAATTTCTAGCACTACGAATAAGATATAAAATCCGGATAAAAATTCTTTGTTTTTCTTTTTAAATTGTTTCAGCAAGAAAAACAAAACAGTTAGATTAAATATATAAAACGGTAAGTCTACAAAAAATAATAAGATCTTGCCAATTTCGAATGGCATTGCAAGTGAAGTGATCTAAAAATTTTAATTAAACTCTTGTTTTGTTTAAGGAGAAAGATACAACTAACTACTCTTTTTCAGTTTTATGAGAATTATTCGTATTTGTTAATTATCAAAAGTACAAAGTGAAAAAAGCTTGAGGAAATAAAATCTCGAGATTTGTTTAGATGTCGATGTTTCCGGCGAACTTTTTGAATAATGTTAATTAAAAACGTGTGAAAAGGTCAGAAAGCTATCATGGTAAATAAAACAAACTAAAATACCGTAAATTCGCGTGGATAAGCCGCGGCTAGAAAATTTAAATTTAATGTTTTTTTAATTTGGTATTTTATTCTCTTTCTGTTTTAGATTTTTTCTTGTATTTTTTTCAAGAAAATGACTCCACGTAGAAAGTCTTACGCGGCTGAGTATAAACTAAAAGCCGTTAAATTTGCGTTCCAAATCAATGCCGAATCTGGTAAAGAAAACGGAAGTCGTGCGACGGCCAAACATTTCGGTGTTGATGAGAGCATGATTCGGCGTTGGAAGAATGAGCGACATGTTCTGAAGGCAACTAAAAGAACAAAGCGTGCATTTTGATCGAGGAAACCGTTTTTCACGTCGGTCGGTTGTTCAAGTTTTTCTAGGGACCCTTAAAGTCTTTTCATTTATTTATGCGGGGATTGATTGCGCGCATTTCCGAAGCGTGAAAACTTACTTGACCCTGATTCAAGGAACGGAGTGGGTGTATTGAAGCGAAAATGAACTAAAATTAGATTTTTCGATGAAAAACCTTTTTGCACCCGTATTGTAATAATAAGATTAAAATTCAACAAAACAATTCCACATTGTTATTAAAAAAATTACAACAATTGCAACAAAAAAATTTGCATGTGCAAAAACAAATAGACGCAGACCGAAGGTAGTCTTTTGCACCTAATTTTTATGGACCACCTCATATGTTCGGCGGGGTCTATGTGTGATCACTCCTCAATTTTGGGCCCATGAGTGCGTGGTCCCCCCCTCAATTTTGGATCCGTACGCGCGTCGGTCAGAGGGAGAGGCTCCCCTCTTGCCGACCTATGATATTGATGAAAAGCCTCACCGTTTGATTTTGTAACACTGTATTTCAAACTTTTCATACATTTAAAAAAATTTCATAAATCTGTAAACAAACCAAACAGTCTTCTTCATTAAGTTATTTTTTGTAATATAAATAAATGTATTTTACATAATTTAATAAACTAGAGTATGAATATTTCCATAAAATTTGGCTCCATTCTCACCAAAAATGCGGTTTGACTAAAATTTTTTCGTTAATCTACATAATTTTCGGTGCTCTTTCAGACACCTTATATTTTTCGAAAACATTTTTTGGTATAATCTGGAAGTCATTCCTTGTTAAAAAAATTTGCAAAAAATGTTGCACGAACGAATATTTTCATATTCTTAGCAACGATTGACCATAAAATGTGAGTAATTTAATTTAACTTTTTCGCTATTCCGGCATCTCCGATCATACGAGGCCAAATTAAAGTATTAAAGACGCAAGCACGAAATCACTTCAATAAAAACCATTAAGATTATAGCAGTGTCAGGAGTTGCTATAGAAAAGATATTAAATCTATTAAGCTTATTCTTAACAACAAGTGCTGCTGTCTAGCTATCGTAATACTAGCTGTATGCCTATACAATGCGAGTAATTTAATTTTACTTTTTCGCTATTTCGGATCTCCGATCATACGTAGGCCAAATAAAATTATTAAAGACGCAAGCATGAAATTGCTTCAATAAAAACCATTAAGCTTATAGCAGTGTCTGGAGTTGCTATAGAAAAGATATTAAACTTGTTAAACTTATTCTTAACAACAAGTGCTAATGTCTAACTATCGCATTACTCATTTTACATTAACTGTATGCCTATTTTTATTTATTTCACCATACAATTTTGAATTAGTGTCTAATGAATACAGCTCAACAAATAATGAGTCGCTTTTAAGCCGAGGTTTAAATAAAACTCAAACAACAAACACTAGAAACCCTGTTATACAGTTTTTCTTGAACACGACCTATATTGGATCAGCCAACAACCAATTGACCACATTAAATCAAAGTAGGCCATATTTACCAAGTGCTGATGTTCCAAGTAGGAAAAATATGCACCATAATTAAAGTACTCAACACTTTTGGGAAGTTGATTCCATTTGATAGGGCTCGTTTTCCTGGTCATTTTTTGAAAAAAACATCTCTGTTTAGCTCGTTTTCTTAAAGGGGAAGTTCAGATCATGGCCAGGTAGAAATTTGAAAAATATTTATTCTAAACAATTGAAAATATTTATATAAATAGTTTTTGGCATTATACATCGAATTCTTGCCTGAATCAAGATCAAGAAAACGTATTCATAATCCAGAATTATTCGCAATCAATTCCTCGCATAAAATTACCTCAAAGGCCCTTTGACAAAGGGGTCTTTTTTTATTTAAAAATAGAGACCGCCACGTGAAAATTTTTTTTCTGATTTTTTTCGAGATTTTTTGCTAAAAGTGTCCAAAATGTGTGTAGAAACAACTTTAATTAAGATCGTT
>JAQGBS010001257.1:0-16399 GCA_034698545.1 Acrobeloides obliquus | reverse complement strand
TGATTGTTTTGTTTTTGGGGTTTCTACAATACGCGGTCAAGGGGGAAGCCTCCTCCCCCCCCCCCCCCGCCCCTCCCCCAACCCACTCACTCGTCGGCCCAAAATTAGAGGGGGCCCTCTCACTCAGCCAGCCTAGTGAGGGGGTCCCCGTAATTTTGGAGCATTTTCAAAATGTTTTTGAAATGTTTATGATCGACGTGCGGTGACCAAAAAAAGTCGCCAACTTAGCCGGGGGGGGGGGACTCTCTCATCGGACGCTCCCCCCCCCCCCCACCTTGCCCATGTATGGTTCCTACGTCCTTAAGGCCCATTTCAACCCATAATCCTAGCGGATTTCTTAAAAATTAGTCAGGAGCGATCCCGTCAGATCTGGCAGGTTAAGCAACGTTGGGCCCGCCGGTTCGATCCCCGAGGATGATTTTTGAGAATTAAACAATTTTATCTTACCCCCTAAATTTGACCTGTAGAATGTTTTCCCCTTCTTATTTTCCTTGAAAAAAAATTCCTATGACTGGAAGTTGGCTTATAAAAATTAAAAACTACCTTTGAATGTGATTACAAATTATGTTAGAAGTATCATAATTATTTCATGTTTAAATATCAATTTCTAAGCATAGAAAATTTTTCAAGGAAAATAAGAATGGGAAAACATTCTACGAGACCAAATTTAGTGGGTCCGATAAATTTTTTTTAATTCTCAAAAATCACCCTCGGGGATCGAACCGGCGGGACCAACGTTACTTAACTTGTCAGATCTGACGGATCGCTCCTTACTAACTTTTAAGAAATCCGTCCGGATTATGGGTTGAAATGGGCGTCATGATTGTTTTGTTTTTTTCTACGCCTTTTTTCTACTCAATTTCGATTTATATTGATTTTTGAGCTCAAAAAATGTTTTTATACTGATTTTTGACTCTTGTTTCCTTACACTGTTTTGACTAATGAGATATAACACTTACTTGTTCGATTTTCCAAGATAAGCTATTTCTGCTATTAGGAGAAATTGAGGAAAATGTATCGACATTTAATTCTGAAGGTAAAATTTTGCTTTCTAAAATAATCTATAAAGTTGAATACTAAAAATTAAAAACAAAGATATTTATTAAATATTAAAATATTTTTTCTTTTATAAATATTTTTATCACTCATACTAATCTTTAGTGATTGAAAACCGACCCGAAGCAGCTGGGTCGAGTTGACCCGGGAATTTTGTCTTAGAAACCCCAAAATTTTTGACGGACCTTCATCCCGACCCAGATCCGAAGTGGCCCGTAAACTAAACCGACTCGAATTTAACAAGCCGACGGCCGACCCAATGGCATAGGAAAAACAGAGCAGGGAGACAGGTGCCCCCCCCCCTAGTGGGCCAAAATTTACAAAACCCTTGCCCATAAGGGACCAGATCGTTGGTATATTTTAAATTTAAGGCTTAACTAGCATGATGCATAAAAAGAAAAATAATATAGGGGTGTTTTGTGGCAACTTTATTTACCTTTTAAGCAACTGATGCCATAGTGTCCACTTTCACAATAACACGCACCTTGAACACAAATACCTTTTCTACATTGTTCATTTGTAGTGCATTCAACTATAAAATTATAAAATCAAAAGTTAAGTTTTGTAAAATTTAGAAACAATGTATGCTATATAATTTGAGCCAATTTGAAAGCTCAAAAACTAGAAAATTGATTGCACAAAAGTGTGATTCAAGAAAAGTTTGTACTAAAACTTGTGTCTCTTTGGTTAAGACAAATTGGGCTATAAAAGAAAATTTTATTTGAGAAAAACTATCGCATTGTCTCTAAAATAAGACCCCTTCTAAAATATGACCCCCACTAAAATAAGGCTCTTTCTAAAATAAGGCCCTCTGTAAAATAAATCCCCCTTATGAGCACGGCTGCCAAAAGTGTGCAAAAAGTTCCGACACCCCCAAAAACGCTATAAAATTGGCCAGAAACATGTTCTAGGGGTTTGTCTATGCGAGAAATTGATTGTGCGAATTTTCGAACCTTCAAAACGCTTCCCTGACTCAGGGAAGAAACGTATGTATTGAAGCAAAATTGAACTAAATTCGAATTTTAGACAGGAAACCGACGGCCTGGGGAGTTTTCATGTGGGAAATCGATTGCGCGAATTGCCGAAGCATGAAAAGATTGCTATAAGATTAAATAGAAATCAATGAAAACTTGTAAAATATAAACGCCCATCATAATTGCAATAAAATTTGCCTGAATTTCAATAAAATTGTATTTATTCAAACTATTGGTAGAACACCATGTTAAATCGTTTCAATAAACACCAGCTTATTGAAATCAGGCAACTTTTATTGCAATTCAGTGAGAGTCATATGCCCTCTGTAGCGTAATGGCAAAGCTCTGGGTTTTGTCTCAGAGGTGGCGGGTTC
Source organism: Acrobeloides obliquus (assembly GCA_034698545.1). Lineage (NCBI taxonomy): Eukaryota > Metazoa > Nematoda > Chromadorea > Rhabditida > Cephalobidae > Acrobeloides > Acrobeloides obliquus. Next base: position 13,995 of record JAQGBS010001257.1, on the reverse strand, counting down.
GATCCCCGCCTGTGAAATTTCCTTTTTGTACTGTCCTCGGTCACCTCTTTTTTGCAATTTTTCTCCATAAAAATGAGGTTTACGCTCTATGGTGTAAAAATAAAAAATGATTAGTGAACATAGTTCTACATGATGGGCCTATTTCCAGAAAATCGATTTTTCTGTTGCACTGGCCCATTATCGATTAAAATTATCGATCAGTCTCTTATCGAATCAGTGCCGTACCAATGGGGGAGGGGGGGGGGGGTACAGTGGATACATGTACTCCCTCCCAAGGGACAAAAAATTTAAAAAATTCAAAAGGCCCTTATGTTTTGACCAAAATTTAAGCCAAAACTAGGGTCAGGATCTTGTATCCCCTGAAAAAATCCTGGGTACGGCACTGTATTGATATGTACAGATACTGTTTCTTAATACCTAAGCATTCATTGCCGTAACATGCTTTATTTTCAGAGATACCTAAAAAATTTAAGTAACAATTTTTTAAGTCATAAAAAATTACTCACTTTCCACAATATCGACATCAGCGCAGCTTATCATCTGAAAGTCACCATCTGCAGTTGATTGAACAAGTCTTATTATACAATTTAAACATGGCGAATTGGGAATTTGAACGTTGATGTTTGAAATACTATAAAAAATAAACTCCCAAACAAATAGTTTTTATCATTAAAATTGGATAAGTCTTTTCCTTATTTTATATTTTGAACTCAATGATGTGTTAGAATCCATCGATACCAGGACTGGGTTCCGGTTCTGCATATTTTGTTGTTCCGGTTCCCAAAAAAATCTGGATGAACAGAATCGGACAACTAATTTTTTTGACACAATTTTCAAAAAAAGTGAAAATTTATTCAATTTTTCGTAAAATTTTTCAAAAATTTTATGAAAATTTATAAATTTTTATTTTAAGCATATTTTTGTTTCAAAAATTAAATGCAGTGATGTAGTCATAGGGATTCTCCTTCATAATTGAAAAAATTTTCTTAAAGGTCCCCTTATGTTTTTCCGATCGTTTTCAGCTTAAAAATAAACATTTCTCACCCTCTTGTTGACCTTTTTTACCACCTCTTATGTTTGGCGGGGTTCATGCAATGGTTCCCCCTCAATTTTGGGTCCATGATTGCGTAGGTCAGGGGGAGACTCCCCCTTGCCGACCTATGGAACATAAAATAGGGAAAAGATTTATTCCTAAATAATTATAGAATGTTTACCCATTATTATTAGAGTAGTTTTGATTTAATATTGGATTCAATAAAGTCAACAGTTGCATGTTGGAATTTAATAATTCTATTCGATTCTCTCCCTATATTGATAAAGTTATAATGTTAGCTTTTTTAAACAAAATTGTTTAAGAAATATTTTCTTGAGCGTTCAAAGGTTGCTTTAAACGGTTCGATTGGGCCTCAAGTTGAATTTATTTAGTTAGATTGACACATAAGAGTTTTTAAAAGTCATTTCGAGTAATCCGAGATCCCTAAAAATTCAAAACCTTAACCGAAGCTCAAGAACCCGATTTTACGTTGATTTTTTGAATTCTCTAACCTGTCTAAAATACGCTAGATAATTTTTTTCGGCCAAAATTTCTATATGGACGATGTATTCAACGCTTAGGATATTTCTAGAGTGATTTCGAAAAAATCAGAGAAAACTTCGATTTTTAAGACATTTTTACACGGACAACAAGTTAGAGGGATAAAAAAAATTTCTCGGATTTTTTCAAAACCACGCTAGAAATGTTCTACATGTTGAAATACATCGGCGAGATAGAAATTTTGGCCAAAAATTATTTAGGTGTTTTAATTCTGACAGGTTAGAAAATTCAAAAAATCAACGTAAAATCGGGTTTTTGAGCTTCGGACAAGGTTTTGAATTTTTAGCGTCCTAGGGTTGACTCGAAACAACTTTTAAAAATTTTCTGATGCGCTAATCTCACTAAATAAATTCGACTTTGAGACCACTAGTTAACACTTATCGCATGAGATACGACTTTTCAAGAAGGTGTCTCTTAGATATTAACTTAATTGTTAGGTACTTTTTAAAAAAATATTTTTTTAATTTTTAAAAATTTTTTAATAATAAAGTCCCCTGAATAAAGTTGTTTTCCTTCGAATCCTATACGTGTAATGTCTGTGTGTCCAGACGATCTCGGGGAACACTTGATTTAAATCGTCGACGTTAAAACAAAAGTTGTAGGAGACGATGAGAGAAGACGATCGACACTACTTTTGTGGAAGCATTATCCCCTCCGAGCGCTATAGCGCTCGGTCTCCTGGTGCTCTTTATTAAATGCAAAAAGTTACTTGTATATTATTAGGATTTAACCAGACTATTTCATATTGACCATCAATCATGATAGTTGTTTTGTTATCTAAACATTAAGACGTAATCTCTGTAAGAATCGATTGTTAGCGGCAAGGAAAAATTAAAAAATAGTCCCCAATAGATGAAATTCGAGGACTAAAAATATATTTAAGGCTAATGATGATTTGTTTCTTTGATGTTAAAATTTGAAACTTTAACTCTTATTTTGGACGAGCCCTGAAGTTCAGAGCCCCAAAAATCAACTTTCCAAAACTAATATGTGGTAAGATAAAATCGGCGTCAATAGATTTCTTGACCTCATTTTGTGCAAGAAATACAAAAAAGAGTTTTAACGTCAATAAATATGTTTTTATTTTGAAAAAGCGGTATTTGCACCCAATTTTTACACTATTTAAACTACATTTTTAACATCTGCAAACTGTTTGGAGCAACGAGATATTTTAGATACATGATGATGAGCTATGCATCAGTGACGGTTTGAAATTTGTCTCACCAATAAAAGTTGATATGGTACTTGAAAAAATCCTCAAAAAAAAATTTTTTGTGATCTTCTAGGGATGTCTCGGTCCGGAAGCTCCATTCTTTCAGAGCCGATGCTTTAATCAACTACTTAGTCCACTTTTAAAAAGGAAAATAAAAATAGGCAAAAATTTTCGAGGTCGAATTTAGGCCTGATAAAGTTTTTTTTAAAATTCTCCCTTGGGGATTTTAAAACATTACCCTCGGGGATCGAACCTTCGAGCTCAACCTTGCTTAAATTTCCAGATCGGGCGAGATCACTTCTAACCAACTTTTAAGAAAATTTTTGTATTTTGGACTTAAATGGGCTTTAATAAATTTGTTTTATAAATTATTCTTTATCTTTTAAATTTTTTTAAATACTTATTTCTATTGATCTATTTCGGATTTATACAAATGATGTAAATAGAACTGACAAATGTGACCTTGCCCTATAACCAGAAGTAAAAGAAAGTTTAAGGTTCTTTCAAGGTCATCCTTACTAATAACCACTAGAGAAAAACGCTTGATCAGATATTCGTTTCAGTCCTATCAGAAATTTTCGAACAATTTATTACAAATGGCACATTTTTACCACATTAATTCAAAATTTTCTATTTTTATATCTTAGATTTTTTATCCGCTAAACAACGTTTAAAACGAAATCATAAAAGAACAGGCCTAAGCACACTCAATGGAGTTATTATTATATCGGCAATATTGAATTTTAAAAAATCGAAAAAAACTTTTTGGCTTATCGTACCTTTTATTGTTTTTATGGTAGGACATGGAGATTCAGCATTTCTTTTAATAAAAACATCTTGTTCAGCTATTCTAGAAGCTGGTTTTAATAATCGGACATATTCATGTTGTGATGCCGATAAATCCAAACTAACTAATATCAATAAGGCAACCCAAAGCATCTAAAAAATGTTTGAAAAAAAGTGAAACAATTTTTTGAATTTTAAAAACTGACATACGATATTAATTTGCATCAATAAAAAATTGTGTATTGAAGTGATTAATCAAGCATTACAAAAATTAAATTTTATTTTTGGCAAGTTTTTATCCAACTACATTAAAAGAGTAATGTCTGTCTAGATCTTGATTTAAACCATCGACGCTAAAACAAAAGTTATAGAGGACGCTGAGAGAAGAATATTGACACCAAAATCATCGAAATCGGACATAAAAAATTTTTTCATTTTTTGTCACTCCCCCATTTATTTTTTTCAGTGTGTTCAATTTTTTCCAGTGGGGTACCCCTCCCTCGATTTTGGCGTCAAAAATCTTTAAAATTTCAATAAAACAGTAATTTTTTAAACTCAATAAATTTTGAAAATGCGCATAAATGTTTATTTTGTAATGTTTGATTAAGTGCTTCAAAAACAACTATTTATTGGTGCAAGTCAAATATAATAAAGTACAAGTTTTCGTTGTAAAAAATCGAAATTTCAAATCGCCAATTTCACACGCAAATATCTCAAAAAAGATAACGATTCATAATTTTCAGTAAAAAATGCTCAAATTTTTTAAATAATTTTACAATATCAAACAAAAATATCAACTTTTGACGTACAGTCGACTCTCGCTAAGCCGTCATCCATGGGGACCGGACCCAAGGTGGTGGCCTAGCGAGAGTCGACTGGACAAGAATAATTTGAAAAAAATAATATAATATAGATTATAAAAGGATACATCAAAAATTTAACTCTCATTTTTAAGTAAGATTTTCACCTGCATAAATGAACATCGTGAATAGTCGGCACCGTTCAAGGTCCGTTTCATCTGCTAGGTCAAAGAGACAGTTCTAAGGAATTGGTTCTACGATTCGTGTCCATCCGAAAATCTTTCCGCATTCATTTTTCATCTAAAGTCGACCTTCAATGACCAGCGCATAGACATAATGTTAAAGAGGTTTGAGAAAATTCCTGCAATAATATAAAAAACCGTAAGATATCTTACTACTATAAACATGTAATGTACTCCTGTGATGATGATCTCGAGAACGTTAGATTTGAACTGTATACGCCCAAAACTAAAGTTGTAAGGAACAATGAAAGAAGACGATCAATACCACTTTTATGGGGGTATCCTCGGTCACAGAGGGGGGGGGGGACCCAGAGTAATTTTCCCTCCCATTCCGACAGAAGGCCGGAAAAAATCGTAAGGGTACATCCTTATATTTTGGCAGACCGAACGCCGACCAAAAATTACATAAGAGTCCCGAAAATATCAAATTTACAAATTTACCTTTTTTTAAACATTTTTTAATCAAATTTTTCCATTAAAAAATTTTTATCTTAGGGGTCCCCTCCATCTCTGAGCTCTAGAACCGCCAATGGAGTACCCCTCAAAAAATTCGAACGACCAAAAAAGTAATACATACTACTGTTTTATGTGTTTGTCGGACAATCTCGGAAACGTTAGATTTAAACTGTATACACCCAAAACTATAGTTGTCGGGGACGATGAAAGAAGACGATCGAATCACTTTTATGGGATACCCCACCATAAAATTCCACGACCAAGTAATACATACTACTTTTTTGTGTTTTTCTGAAATCAACTATTTTTATTACAGTGCCGCTCGGAGTCAACCGGAGATCCCTTCTTATCCCCTCCAAGTGCTGTATCTCGGCTCCCGATACTCTTGTTAAACTGTTATATCTACTATATGGAAAAATGTAAATTTAGTTTTTTGATCTATATAATGCTTTTGAAATCACGTTTAAGAAAATATTAAATCGAAATTACTAATATAATAAAGAACATTTTTTATGCATTTATATTTTTATCTAACGAACATCGATCATAGAATTTCATAGTCTTTCGTTGATAGATATCATTTTTCTTATCAGTAAAATTTTATTATTCTAGTGAAGTTGCTTATTTTATTCGATATTATTAATTATAAAAATCTTTGTTTTAGACAATTCTTAATACTATTGGGCTTTTCAGAAAGTTCCAGAATTTTTTACATGAATTTTGTCCCGAAAATTTTTTGTCTAAAAATGACCCCTATAAGTGTAATTTTATGCAGGGAATCGATTGCGCGTATTCCCGAAGCGTGAAAACGCTTCCTTGATCCTGATTTAAGGAATTTCGACTGAATATTTTCTTAAACATGATTTTCAAAAGCATTTGAGGCAGGGGTGAGAGTATTGAAGCGAAAATGAACTATAATTCAAATTTTCGCTGGGAAACCGACTGTCTGGGGATTTTTCTAGATGAGGAATCGATTGCGCGCATTTTCTAAGCATGAAAAAATTTCCCTGATACTGATTTAAGCAACTTTTGTCATGAAAATTTTATCGGGAGTATACCCCTTGTAAGGGTACCTCCCAATGTTCAAAATAAAAAATTCCTTTAGATTTTGAGTTTTAAAAGAATAATAATTTTCGATTCGTGTCAAAGTTAAATCGTCAATAAATTTTCGTCATAAATATTTAGCCCAATATTGATATCAATGTTGGGCATAATATTTATGACAAAAATTTATTGACGATTTAACTTTGACACGAATTGAAAATTATTTATTCTTTTATAAAATTAAAGTAAAAGATTCACAACAAAACAATTTTTTGCTAAAAATTTAAAACAAAGCCGTAGCTACGGAGTTATCCGCAGTTTTGAATACCAATCATTATTTTCAAATATTTTATTTAGAATCTTATTATGAAGTCTCTTTTAACATTTACTTTAATTATATCTATCCATTTTATAACTTCTAATGATTATCGAGGGTATGTTATATTATTTTTTTTTAAATTAGTAAGAAGTTTCTTTAGATACAAACTTTTTCGTATTTCTATATGTGATGATACTAAAAGTTGGATTGAAAAACTAGAAAATTCCAGCTACATGATAAATAAATTAAGTTTATAGAAAAGAAGTAAATATTGTTACAGAAATCCTCAAAAAATCAGGCTTTGTGTTTTTAGTCAAATCGGCTAATATACGTTTACCTTTACACATTTGACCTTTCTCAAATTACACATTTGACCCCAGGTCAACGTAAAATGGCAATCGACAAAAAATGAGGTCAAATGTGTAATTTTTTGAGGTTAAATATGTAAAAAATCAAACTTTTATTAGTTGATTTTTGGTGGTATAATGCAAAATGAGGTCAAACGTTTAAAAGGTCAAATGTGTATTAGCCGTCAAATCTGACTTCAAAACTTTTATTTGAATTTCGTTTGTTTCATAGACTTGGTGAAACAAACATAAAGCCTTTGTGAAAAAGGTGTAAGGTTTTTTACCTTTAGGATTTTTTCTGTAACAATTCCCATGTTCATATACTGCATAGCAGTTTTTAAATTTTATTTTTAAATAGCCTATGACAAAAAAACTCCCTTTTCAGTAGTGGTTTTCAGAAAGGGTAGTGAGGTCTAAATGTTGGTCGTAGTAGGACATACGCTCTAGAGTAGCGAAGTCTGTATAGTAGGAAGTTTGGTGCCTGACAAGTGCAAAGGTTCAATGAGCGATTAACTCATTCGTCAAAGATAGGAACAATCTAATTAACAGAAGATGAGTAATTTTTACACAGTAATATTACATTCTAAAATAAATCACTCTCGGCAAACATTGGACAACTTCTTATGTTGACTGATCCTGAAATTAGTGTCAAGGTTTCCGCTTATAAAGAAGCGTCCGAAAGCATTGGAAATTAGTCATTATGGAGTGGCATCGGGGGCTAGACTCTGCTCTCGTCTCTTTATCCCTCTTTTTCCAGTCGCCTATTGTAGTTATGTAAACCCTATTAAAGTATTCCAAAACACAATAGCACTACGTAGACGGTATCCCTGATATGGCACAACGTACTATAGCAGGCGGTCAACCTAATCTACCGACCACTATGACTAAATCTGAACTTGGTTTTAGTGAGGCCTAAAGTTTATTTTTTAGACCCTAAACTTTTATTTTGCCTAAAAATTGATAAAAATTAAAAAATCCCATTTCAAATGTATACAACCTTTTAAAACGTTTAAAATTGATATAAATAATTTTAGATAACCAAAGAAAGAAGGCCTTTAATTGATATTTGGACAGAACCTAATAAATACAAACCATACATGGATATTTTAGTATCACCCGCATTTGTACAAACATTTATAAGTGTTTTAAAAATTCACGGGACCTCACAAATTCAAATTTTAAGCTCTGACATACAGAGGTATGATTTTTAAGACAAATATTAGATTGTTCAAAAAATATCTTACGAAGCTTTATTCTACTAAATCTCGATCCATAAATTCGGAGTCGCATAGTGAAGTTACAACTGTTATAGAGAGAAATACTGGCAGAGAGACCGAAGACCGGGCGCTGCAGATGCTCACTCGGAAAACAAAGCCGAAGGCGCTCGGTCTGCAGTTTATTTACTAAATCTTTATTTTATTTTACTAAAATTGTTTTAAAATTTATTTTTTCAGTATTATTGATCAAGAAAAAATTGAATACAACACAAATAGTAGAAAAAAACGACATGATAATTCAATAAATAAGGGAACTTTTGATGTGCAAGCATATCATCGATATGATGAAGTAAGTAAGAAAGAAATAAGGAACGATTTTTTCATATCTTTTATAAAATACTATAAAAGTATCTTTCAGTATCTTTTATAACTCTCTGAGACGAATAAAATAACACCAAAATTATCCAATTTAGAGACAAAGTTTGGATATTGAAACAAAAATTTTTCTTTCAATAAGCCAACGCAATTGTCAAATTGGATAATTTGGGTATTATGTCATTCATCTCAGAGAGTTATAAAAAATGCTATAATTGCTTTTAAGGTGAATTTTTAATTCTTAGATTAAATAGATTTTAAAGTCCGTTTTAAAAAATAACATTACATGTAATATTAATGTAATTTTTCCAACCCTAATTACACTTATATTATATGAGAAGATAAATAGAAATTTATATCTGATTTTCAAAAATTTATTTTTTATCACTAATAATTTTAGATTGTCGAATATATGCTTAATTTAAAAGAAACTTTCCCAGAATTAGTACAAATTTTAAATATAACTAAATCGTTCGAAAACAGAGATTTAATTGGAATAAAAATTGGTAAAGAACAAGCTGTTAAGCCATCATTTTTTATTGATGCTGGTATACATGCACGAGAATGGATTGCTCCAGCAACAGCAATCTATATTATTAATGAGGTAAAAAATAATAATTAAATAATCAAAATTTTAACGTAAAAAAGTTGGACCACCCTGTATTTATTACTTTATTACTACACTATCCTACAGGGTGTTCTAATGATTCCCTATGATTTAAAGGGGGAGTGTCGATTGCGGCCCTATCTCCGCAAATTTTTTTCTCGAAATTGGTTAATTTTTTGGTACTTGAGGGTTTTTGGGCACGAGAAATCGATTTGGCGCAGTTCCGAAAAAATTTTCGAATGGAGGGGGTAGACAAGTCTTTCACTTTTCATTTTTACTGGTTTTGTTTTAGATGCTAAATCAATATGGGAAAGATTTAACAATTACAAAGATTGTTGATAATTTTGATTGGTATATAGTTCCTGTGGGTAACCCAGATGGGTATGAATATAGTATAACAAAGGTAAAAAGAAATTTAATTAAAAATTTACAGTTTTAGGATAGATTATGGCGAAAAACTCGATCAAAAAACTCAACTGTTAATAAATGGTGTGTAGGGGTAGATGTCAATAGAAATTGGGGTTATCGCTGGGGAGGTAAATTTTTGTACAAATAATAATTGTGACAATGATCGGAGAGGGACTCTAACTCAAATGATGATTTCCAATAAGGACAAACCCAATGGCGATTGTACTTTAAAAAAGATAGAGTTATGAAACAGACCGTTCGTATAGAATAGTTAGTTATTAATTTTTAATAACGTAAAGGTGCTCGGATGCGCTCGGGCGCGCGTCCGAGTGCCTAAGGCGCCCAGTCTCCAGATACTTATTTAAAAGCTCATGTTTAGACAAAATTTATGGCGATAATAATTTTCCAAAAAGTTTATCTGTAAAAATTAACTTCCTAAAACCGTCAATGGGCGTATACAACACCCACCATTCAATTTTTTATACAAAAATTAGACATTAGGAAAACCGTCACAATTCAAGATTACGATTATCTGTCACGGACAACCGTAACTAAAATTTATTATTTAAAAAAATATAAATTTTTATAAAATATCGTCAAAACAAAATTTGTAGAGCATTAAATTTTGAACAGTTTTTGGCCGCATTTTTAAAAAAAATTTATCGATTGATTGCGCAGTCCCAAGGGCTGCGTGAAATTATAACAATAAATTTTTTTAATATTTATTATTTATTTAGAAACGGGAGCAAATCGCAGTCCTTGTTCTAATATCTATGCAGGATCTGGACCATTTAGTGAGCCAGAAGCGGTAATTATTAAGAAAAGTTAACTCAACTTGATTATGTACTCAACCAGATAATAATCAAGTACCAGAGGTCGAGCGTTAATACGCTTGCGGTTTCCCCGAGAGTGGCTCCGAGCAATACGTAACCTAATTAAAATTTGAATTTTTTTGAAAGTTTACACATGTGTAAATTTACGAAGTTTAAAAAATTTTCCGATTTGACTCTTTACAGCGGTCCAAGTTCAAAAATTCTTTCGAATTCGTGGGGAGGGGTTCAGTGGCGTAATTTCAGTCGGAAAATGGAGGGGGTACACAAGTCTTTCACTTTTCACCAAAAATTGAAATTTGCTGAGCTTTTTCAGCTTATACCCGAATAATTTTCCCTTTGAAAAAACCTTTTTTGGGAAAGTGTCGACTCTTCTCACTATCACATATGTAGATTTTGTAAAATTATTTCGAATTTGTCGATATAATTTAATTATACAGTTAAACAATGGCATAATTTAGAGTTTAGGTCGGAATAAAAAATTTTATAACATGGAAGATTCCCGATTTAAAAGTTTATGTTAGTCTGCATTCCTATGGTCAATTATTTCTTTCACCATGGGGTTATACCGACGAAAAGCCGGTAAACTACAAGGAACAAGTCAGTCAATCTCTTTATAAAAAATATTAAGTAAATTAGATTATGGCGGCAAAACTAGCAGTAGAAGCAATTAAAAATACGACAGGAGCAAATTATCATTATGGAACAATTTCGGAATTAATGTGTAAAACAATATTTTATATTATTAAAGCATATTTGTTAAAAACTATCTCGAAACGTAACACTAAATTCAGATAGTAGTGCTGTGCATCGAGTCTCAGTCAATCGGGTGGTCCATTCGGGGGGGGGGGGGGCACAATTATGGTATAGAATTTTCAAACGCTAACTTTTCAATTTCTACAGTGTGTTTCAGCAAAACAGGATTTAAAAATTCAATATCTTTTAATAAAAAAAAGCAGATTTTGTAATGCGGATTTTTGAAAAATGCTTAAAAACCGTGAGGTTTTCATGCCCATTAAAAAAAATTTGATTTTACGACAAAAACATTTGGTCGCCGGTGAGATTCGAACTTGCACGTTCATAGTCAAAAACCGTGAACACTAACACTCAGCCATAGTGACAGCTTGTCATCATGGCTAAGGTAGTGTTCACGTTTTGACTATGAAAGTGCAAGTTCGAATCCCACCGGCGACCAAATGTTTTTTTAGATCCTGCATCTGGCACCAGTCTAGACTATATGCAAGATAGAGGAGTGCCCTACATTTACGCCATAGAATTAAGACCAGAAGAAAATGACAATCATGGTTTTGCTCTCTCCTCTGATTATATTGTTCCGTCAGGTATATATATACAATTTTTACTAGTTAAACTACATGGATATAATCAAAATATATCACTTAATGATTTATGAAAATAAAAGACAATTTGACAGCGACGGCCCAAATCAAAAAAATCTTTCATTTCCAGCTCCAATCTATCTTTTACAAATTTTTGTTGTTCAGGGTCCGTCCCAAAAATTTTTCGGTTCCGGCTCCACACAAAAAAATTTTTGTTTTTTAAAAAGTAAAAATTTTGGTGAAAAATAGTTATTTTTAATGAAATTATTTTGCTTCCATTCCATCCCACACAAAATTTTGTTGTTCCATTTCCGATTCCACTAAAAATTTTTCTTTCTTTTCCTGTTCCACCTTCAAAACTTTTGCTGTTCCAGTTCTTGAAACCGGATCTGGTAAACGGGCTATCATTGCTTGACTTTTGAATCAATTTTATAATTAGCACTTTAAAAAAAATTGTATTTTAGGTAAAGAAATTATATCAGCATTAAGCCGAATAGCTACTTACATAATAGAGAATAATAAAATTAAATAATTTCTATCAGGTTCTTTAGGCAGAATGTCCGGATATCATCTTTTAGAGTGAGAATCTCACCCTCAACGACTTCTTTTCACGCTCTATAAGGGATGAGAATCTCACCTCTAGTTGAGCGTGAGGTTGAGAATCTCACCTTCAACGACTCTTTTTCACGCTAAATGAGATATAAAAAGTGGTCGTTGTGTATGAGATTCTCATTCACAGATTAAATTTGGCACCGCCATTCTTACCCTGAAATAAAAATTGCTCCTCCATGATATGATGGACACCCTGCTTTTTGGAAGAGTATCATTTGGTTTTTATACCGGTGTTGAATATCTCGGCTTTTTGGAAAAAATTATACATAGAGCTCAAAAATTTTTTTCTGAGTATGAAAATTTTTTATTTTTATTTATTTTTTGTTGTTTTTCGTCAGCAATTGAACAAAAATGAATTATAAAAAAATTTTAAAATGTAAAACGAGATTTCATTCATTTGGGATATCTTAAAAAATATTTCAAATGCTTAACACACTCGTTAACCAAATGATCTATTTCTTCACTCTGTTGTTTTTATTGTACAATTTATTTTAATCTTTTTTTATTATATCATAAATACTAAAAGTATATTCCTGTATCCGTCGATCTACATCAGAGCCCGAAAAGTTAGGTGCTAGCACCTGCACTCACACCCAAAAGCACCCATGGGTGCTTTTGGGTGTTGGGTGCTGATTGTTGATGGGTGCTAGTACCCATAGCACCGATGGGTGCTGGGTGCTAGCACCTTTTCGAGCCCTGATCTCCATACATATAGACAGGGTCAAAAGATGATAACACTCATAAAATAAAAGTGGAAATTTGTTTTATCATATTTCAGCTTAAAATAAGGCTTTTACGATGCGATTTTTTTCATTATATGGTAATCATATAGAGAAATTCTATTGGCGTAATCAATTTTATATCATTTCAGGGTTTCGTTGTAATACACAGACTATTTGATCTAAAATTTATTTTTGGATTTTATGTAGGATTGACAGTAAAAAATTATCTAAATCTTTATTTTTATAGTATTATAGTTTATTTTTAGAAATTTTAAGGGCTCCCGCATCGAAGAGTGTATGTCATTGCTAATGTCTAGTTAAATTATATATATTTATTGATTTATATTAGGTTGTTCGGAAAGTATCTTCCCAAGCTTTATTAACTAAATCTCGATTCAAAAAAGCGATTTCGACACAATTTTTTTCAGTAAAAAAGGCAAGAGTGTATGCTGAATACGATCCAATCAGTCTTTTTGAGCGTAACTCATGTCTTCGATTCAATATACAGATTTTGTCAAAAATGTAGGTTTTCAATGTAAGGGTTTTTCTAATCGGGGAGAGGGGGGAGTCAAAAACTCGAATTTTCAAAAAGTACTCCAAATTGGCTTAAAATTGGTGTCAGGGGGGTTTTGCGACATGATGAACACGAATCTGAAGGAATTTTGTGATTTGGACCTCAAGAAAGTACCCCTACAATACCCCCCGAAAAAGGCTAAAAACTTTATATTTCCTCAATCAGGGTTAGGCAAGCATTTTCATGCCTTGGCAATGTGCGCAATTGATTCCGCGACTATAAAACCCTAATACGATCGGAAATTTCATCAAAAATTTACTCCTATAGTAAAATATCGACATTTTAAAATTAATTTTTTACATTGAAAACCCACATTTTTTGAAAAATCTGTATATTGACACGAAAACATGAGTTACGCCCAAAAAGACTGATTGGGTAGTATGCATACACTCTTCCTTTTTTACTGAAAAAAATTGTGTCGAACTCACATATCTGGATCGAGATTTAGTAAAATAAAGCTTGGGAAGATACTTTCCGAACAACCTAATATATAAAATATTTATTGAAGAAAT
>JAQGBS010001256.1:0-16399 GCA_034698545.1 Acrobeloides obliquus | reverse complement strand
AAGGAGTCGTTTGGCATAAAAATTATAAAAAAATCTTGCATTTGAAAATTCACAAGCTGTGAGGGTCCCTTGTTAGCCCTAGGCCCGCGCAATCAATTTTTCGCCTAGAAATTACCCTAAAAAAAATTTTCGTGTCGAAACGCAGTTCTACCCTGATTTGCGCAGTTGCTCATTACCGAATCTTGTATTATCCCATTTTCGCTTCAATACACATGCCTCTTCCCTGAATCAGGAAAGCGTGTTCAAGATTCGGCAATGCGCGAAAAATCGATTCTCTCGCATAGAAAACTTCGTGCTATAGTGTTATATTGGTGAAAATTAAAACATGAAAAAATCGCAAATTTTCACATTTTGGGGGCACTCTGTGTAGAAAAATTTTTTACAATTTTAGTGCTAAAAGCAACGGTTGGTATTTACACATGCAGGGAGTACCCGCCACTGTCATGTATTCCGGCAAAGTCTACTCTTCTGGCTCGTTTTCTTTCCATGTTACATGCCTATTTGACTATACTGACTATCCATATGATATACAAGTATGCCAAATTTTTTACAGGGTGTCCCAAAAAGCGGGTTTTTGTGATTTTTTGGGGCCTGGAAATTTTTTCTGTAAAAATTTTTCCATAAAATGACTCCGTAGTAAGTTTATGCGGGGAATCGATTACGCGCATTCCCGAAGCATGAAAACGCTTTCTTAACCCTGATTCAGGGAATGGTGTTGATGTATTGACGCGAAAATCGAAAAAATTTTTATTTTCGCCCTGAAAGCATCCATCTGGGGGTAATTTTATGCGGGGAATCGATTGCGCACATTTTCTATTCATAAAAAAATTATCTTGACCCTGATTCAGGGAATGGCTGTGGTGTATTGACTTTTTTCGCCTGTACACCAACTCCATTCCTTGAATCAGGGTCAAGATAATTTTTTCATGCTTAGAAAATGTGCGCAATCGATTCCCCGTATAAAATTACCCCCAGATGGATGCTTTTAGGGCGAAAATAAAAAATTTTTCGATTTTCGCGTCAATACACCGAATCCATTCCCTGACTCAGGGTCAAGGAAGCGTTTTCAGAGCTCAGGAATGCGCACAATCGATTTTCCTCGCATAAAATTACCCTATAAGAGTCATTTTTAGTATAAAAAAGTACCCTTTAAAATCACAAAAATCCATTTTTTTGGGGACACCCTGTAAAAAATGTATTTTAGGAGTGCCCAATTGTCATCGCCGATTGGATCTATGACTTATCCAAAGTGAATTTATCGAACCCACTCAAAAGTGATTCAAAGCCCATCATTCGTCTGACGTTCGACCCGATACGAAACGAGTCCAAAAAACATGTTGCTGGTCAGTTTTCAAATGTTGGTACTCTTAAAGGAGAGGGAGACCCACCCAAAATAACATGATTTTTTCAAAAAATTTTTTGAAAATGACCCCCTATAGGGGTAATTTGATCGATTGCACGCATTCCCGGACCCTGAAAATGCTTCCTTAACCCTGATTCAGGGAAGGGGTTATGTGTAACGAAGCGAAAATGAACTAAAATTCGAATTTTCAAAGTGTAGTTTTCGAGAAAATTGCGTTTGAAATTTTGAACCTGTGTACATGTTTTCGTTGTAATACACAAACTTTTTTGAATTTTTGCGGAAAAATCGATTTTTTAAATTTGTGAAAAATGAAAAAAAATAAATTTTTGTGAAAAATCGAATTTTCGATCGAAAAATTCAAAATTTCGAAGCTGGTTTCCCTGCGAAAATTCGAATTTTAGTTCATTTTCGCTTCGTTACACATAATTCCTTCCCTGAATCAAGAACAAGGAAGTATTTTCAGGGTCCGTGAATGCGTGTATCCGATTCCCCGCATAAAATTACCCCCATAGGGAGTCATTTCCAGAAAAAATTTTTTGAAAAAATCATGTTATTTTGGGTCCTCCCTCTCCTTGAAGAGTACCAAAATGTTTATAGACAAAAAAATTTTTAAAAATTCTAACAATTTATTAAAAAAGAAGATATGTGTGTGTGCTCTTGAAAAATATACAACAGAATGTTAAAAGACTTTTGAGATCTTTAAAAGTTTTTTTTCTACAGTGGTCAACAAAGTTATAGGGATTGTGTTAGAGTCGGTTAAAGTTCCATTCCAATCGGCCAGGGTTCAAATTTAGCGAGTCGGCCATGAACTTATCGTCCATTCGTTTTTCATTCGCCAAAAACTGTCCCATTTGTCGGAACCTGAAAAATTTTCAATATTAACTCATTTTCAAATTTATAGTATATTGGTTGTTATTAAAGGACCAGTACAGTGGAATTTTTTTTGAATTTTCGCGTCAATATACACAACTTTTGTTGATTCAGGAACGACTTTTCGCTGTATTCATGTTTTCGTTGTAATACACAAACTTTTTGAATAGAGTACTGTTCTTTAATCTAAAGGTTTAGAGGTAACCGACTGAATCGTTACCGTTACCGAGATAATTGCAATTGAAGCTGGCGATTTTGGAAATCTGTGTATTACAACGAAAACATGAACTTCGTCCCTGAATCAAAAAAAGTTGTGTCTTGATGTGAAAATTCAAAATTGTTTTGCCAGTTTTCGTAAGTCGATGAATGAAAAACTTTTTTTGTAAATTTTCGCGTCAATACACACAACTTTTATTGATTCAGGGACGCATTTTCACTGGATTCATGTTTTCGTTGTAATACACAGATTTCAAAAATCGCCAACTTCAAACGCTATTTTCTCGGCAGCGGTAACAATTCAGACGGTTACCTCTACACCTTTAGATTAAAGAACAGTACTCTATTCAAAAAGTTTGCGTATTACAACGAAAACATGAATGCAGTGAAAATTCGCTCCTGAATCAACACAAGTTGTGTATTGACGCGAAAATTCAAAATTTTTTTTGGCAGTTTTCGTAAGTCGATGAAAAAAGAAAACTTTTTTGTAAATTTTCGCACCAATACACACAACTTTTATTGATTCAGGAACGAATTTTCACTTTGGGAACAGGCTAAACACATACTGAAAACTTTTTTTTCTTTATGTTTTAAGCTCGAAATGGATTATTTTAAATTTTTCACACGCATTTTTAAATGTTAAAGAAAATGTAAAATTCTTGAAATAGTTAGAGAGACATGTTTTAAACGTTTAAGTGAAATGGACTATTTCTTCTAAGAATACTTCAAACAAAAAGATTGCAGTTTTATTTTAGAATTTGTCATTTTTGAAGAGGAAAAAATGCATCTTGAAAAAATGTAAAAAAAAGAAAAGTGTGTTTTCATCAGTCCAATTTTGTTTATTTTAAAAATTTAAAAAATAAAATTTCAATTAAAACTTTTGGGGATAACTCACGCTATATTGTACAGGGTGATTCAAAAAATGAGAATTTTGCAATTTTTCAACAGTTTGGGCTTAGACTTAGGCTTAGGTTTAGGCCAGGGGTGCCAAGTCTGCTGATTTTTCAGAAAGGTGCTGATTTTGAGATGTCAAATCTGGCAAAATGCTGATTTTTGCTCTCCTAAAATCTGATTTTTGAAATCAGATTTGCTGATTTTAAACATTGAAAAATTTTAAGCTGAGGCTTAAGCTTAGGCTTAAACTTAGGCTTAGGCTTAAACTTAGGTTTAAGGCTTAGGTTTAGTGCTTAGATTTGCTGATTTTGAACAAATGTTCTTTTGGCATCCCTGAGCTTTTAATGCTTAGGCTTAAGCTTAAGATGAGGCTTAGGCTTAAGCTTAGGCTTAAGTTTAAGCTTAGTGCTTAAATTTGCTGATTTTGAACAAATGCTCTTTTCGCATCCCTACGAAAAATCCCTACGTACGATTTTTTTTTGTTAAATTTTTGTTGTGAAAAAATTACCATTGTGGCTCTTCAAAAGGCGATGCTTGGTTTAGGCTGTCTTGGCCAATTCCAGAGTTGTACCATTTCTTGATTTTAATAAAGTATCTAAAAATAGAAAAAAATTAGTATTTTTCTCAAAAATTGTTATTTTTAGCCCAAAAAAATTTCGTAATTTGTTTGTTTTTAAGAAAATATGACAATTTTTTAGTATGAAAACACTAATTAAGTAGAAGAGCACGGGAAATTTTTGCTTACGATACGAATGTTTTCCTTTAAAGTAGACGTAGACGTATAATTTTATGACATCAAAAATTTGAGCTATTACACAATAGGGGGGAGGCCACCCATATGAAAAAATTTTCTAAATTTTTTCTGTAAATGACCCCTTTAGGGGTAAAAACATGCGGGGAATTCGAATTTGACATTTTCGAAGCAAAAAAGGCTTCCCTGATTCAGGGAAAATCTGTGTATTGAAGCGAAAAGTCGTAAAATTGCATTTTTGCGACTTTTCACTTCAATACATAGACCTTCCCTGAATCAGGAAATCCTTTCAAATCTTTATCTCTCTTGTCACATCATCCATAACTCTTTGAAACACACTCGGTGCTGACGCAGAAAATTGTTAAATTCAGAATTTTTGAAAAAATTTTCACGTCGGTGACCCTGATTCAGGGAAAGTCTGTGTATTGAAGCGAAAAGTCGCCAAATTTCTGACAAGAGACCCCGTATCTCCAAAACTATATTTTTCTCAAAACTTGTTATTTTTAGCCCAAAAAACAAATGTCGTAATTTGTGTTTGTTTTTGAAAAAATATGATAATTTTTTTAGTATGAAAACACTAATTATGTAGAAGCACAGAAAATTTCCGCTTACGGTACGAATGTTTTCCTTAAATGTATAATTTTATGACATCAAACATTTTTGACACACATATTTTGTGTGCATGAAAAATGGCTTTGATTTTTGATTCACGCGTCAGACCAATTCTCAGATAGAGGAACTGTTTATGAAAATTGTTTACATTTTAAAAATTATGCCGACGAAAAAAGGACCTATCGTTTTTCTGGTTGCTTGGATTCCAAATTTACAGGGTGTTTCGAAAAAACCCCGAAATTTTGGCGATTTTTTCATTTTTTCGAGTTTTTGAGGGTTCCTTGTGAGATCAAACCTGACCTGTTTGGGTCGACACCACCATCCTCCATGTTCCTGATGGCTCTCGCCGGCGTTTCATTTGCTATTTGAGGTACTGCTGCGGATTGTACTGATCCAATAATAATCGAGCATACACACATAACAACCACCACCAACATACTGTATTTCATGGACATGGAGAAGAGGAATTGCAACATTCTCGTCTGATTGTGAAGCTGTTCGTGTATCTAAGGCGGGTCTAACCTGAATAAATAACAGATTACTATTAAATAAACATATTGAAAGCTTATTCCAGAACTATTTCTATGATATGTGTTAGAGGAAAATATTAATTGAATATGCACTCCAGACACGAAATTTGAGACAAAAAAATTTGCCGAATAACACGAGACTGATTAAGATTATTCATTGTTAGAGGAAAAACAAATTAATCTAGAGACAAAAAAAAAATTAGCGCGTGGTTAAAAAAAAGCAGATCTAGGAAAATACGCGTGGGTATAGTCTAAAAGGACCAATTGGAACAGAAAAAAGTTACCCTTTTGTTGATATTCGAAAAGTTCATGAAGAATGAAACATTTTTTATGTTTACGGTAAATTTTGAATCGTTGTCGTTTTCGAAATAATTGCGTATGAAGTTGGTGATTTTTGAAATTTTGTGTATTACAACGAAAACATGTACCTGATAGTTTTTCCCTGAATCAATAAGTTCTGTATATTGCGAAGAAAATTTACAATCCTTGAACAGAAAAAAATAAATACAGCATTTATTATAACTCGTCGAGACGAATAAAATGACACGAAAATTATCCAATTTGAAAATTGTTTTGGGTTATTGAAACGAAAATTCTGATTCACGTTTTCGTTTCAATGACCCAAAACAATTTTCAAATTGGATAATTTTGGTGTCATTTTATTCGTCTAGATGAGTTATATAAAATGCTGTATTTTTTAATGTTCAAGGATTTTAAATTATTTTCTCAATATACACATTTTAATGATTCAGGGGGGAAAATCCAGGTGCATGAATAGAACCTAATAGAACCTTTTTAAAGCTAAAAAACTATAAGTCTAAGTCTAAAAACGATAAGAGACTGGGTTAAGTTGCACGCGACAAGTGATCGAAAATATCCACTTTGTTTCGATACATGCTAAAAAACTTTGGACTTGATCAGGAAAGAATGTATGAGTGGTATACTGAAAATCTTTGAGGACAAAATGGATGCGCAATAAAAAGCCTAAGCAACGCAAAACATAAGCTTAAGTTAGGCTAAGCAAAAGCAAAAGCAAAAGCAAAAGCAAAAGCAAAAGCAAAAGCAAAGCAAAGCAAAACATAAGCCTAAGCCTGAGCTTAAGCCTAAGCAAAACAAAGCAAACATAAGCCTAAACTTAAGCCTAAGCCTAAGCAAAACAAAGCAAAACATAAGCCTAAACTTAAGCTTAAGCCTAAGCTTAAGCTTAAGCTTAAGCCTTAGCCTTAGCCTTAGCCTAAGCTTAAGCCTAAGCAAAGCAAAACATAAGGCTAAGCATAAGCCTAAGCTTAAGCCTAAGCAAAACAAAGCAAAACATAAGCCTAAACTTAAGCCTAAGCTTAAGCATTAACCTAAGCAACGCAAAACATAAGCCTAAACTTAAGCTTAAGCCTAAGCTTAAGCTTAAGCCTTAGCCTTAGCCTTAGCCTAAGCTTAAGCCTAAGCATAAGCCTAAGCTTAAGCCTAAGCAAAACAAAGCAAAACATAAGCCTAAACTTAAGCTTAAGCCTAAGCTTAAGCTTAAGCCTTAGCCTTAGCCTTAGCCTTAGCCTAAGCTTAAGCCTAAGCAAAGCAAAACATAAGGCTAAGCATAAGCCTAAGCAAAACAAAGCAAAACATAAGCCTAAACTTAAGCCTAAGCTTAAGCATTAACTTAAGCAACGCAAAACATAAGCCTAAGCTTAAGCCTAAGCCTAACCTTAAGCCTAAGCCTCTCAACATTTTACTTTTTTTTAACTTTGAATAAAATCTTTGAAAAGTTCATTAACCTCATAGATTATCATAAAAAAAATTTTATTTAAAGAACTTTATAACCAGGTTGTCAAAATACCTTGTGAGACAACCCATTCATAGCCCACCACCTTGTGAGAAAATTTTTTACGCCTTTTCAATTTTAAAAACATTTAAGAATAGCGCACATGAAAAAACTTTAACTTTACATACAACCCATTCATAGCCCACCACTTCTTATACTCCATGAACTACAAGAAACCCTCAAAAATTCCCATCGCATATGGGAAGTATGGCTTTTGACTAGCTAACTAACAAGGACTATTCATTCATAAAATATCCTTTCCCTCGCTCAATTTTAGAGTTGACAAACACGCCCATTTTTTCACGCGACACAATTTTCCTCTTGTGTTGAAATTCCATGAAAATTGCCGGCAAATACTGTATTTGTAGATAAAATGCCGTGCCATATAATTAAATCTCGCAATTTTCTTATGTAGTCTATTAAACTTTAATAGACCGAGAATCGAAAAAGTTTCTTAGGCAATGAAAAAAAGTGAACAAAATGTTTAAGGTTGCAAAATTGGTTAGATTAAATATTCATGTGTAACAATTGTCAAGGATACGCTCAAGTATTTTTGGCTTCGATTGACTAAAATAGAAGAAAAACGTTTTTGGCTCATCTTTCTGTGGAAATTCTCACGTCAGATTTGGAAAACTTTTGGGCTTAAATGCATAAATGCAAAGCACAAATAAAAGTTATTTTTGAAAAAGGAGAAATTTTTATTTTTCAGGTTTAGGAAAGAAAGTTTTTTTAAAACTAGTCCACTTTTGGGGAGTTGTGTGTTTGCTTTGCTTAGGCTTAGGCTTAGGCTTAAGCTTAGGCTTAAGCTTTGCTTTGCCTAGGCTTAGGCTTAAGCTTAGGCTTAAGCTTTGCTTTGCCTAGGCTTAAATTTTCCTGAAACTTTTGGGGAGTTGAAGCCATTTTATAGAGCACAAAATTGTTTTGGGTTATTGAAACGAAAACATGAATCAGGGTTTTCGTCTCAACGACCCAATTTTTGAACAAAAAAATTTCGGATAAAAAAAAACATGAAAAAATCGCCCAAATTCCGATTTTTTGTGATACACCCTGTACATAAAATATAAAAATTCAAATTTTTAGGCTGGGAAGTATGGGATGCTTGGCACGAACATTGTTATTGGGGCACACAAGGATGCCAAACGACCACTCCGGATAGCTTGGTAACTCTTAAATTCGAGGATTATACAAACCCACCTCCCACATCAGCACATTTTTTATAGTCTTATATATATATGCTCATTCTTTGAGCATACGTATGAGATCGCATAAATTTTTCATCTCTCATTTTCATAATTTTCATTTTCGTAAAATTTTTTTGCAATTTTGGAGACATATCATTGTGGAAAAAAGAAAGAAGTTTATGAAATATTAAAGAAGATAAAATTCCGGAACAAATCCTATAAGGACAACACAAAGAAAAATGACGAAAGTCCGGGTTCAGAGATACTACACAATTCACGTGGACTACCCACGCGAAAATTTTTTTCTGGAAACCACCCCTCTAGGATTAAAAAAATATGCGTGGAGTCCGAATTTGAAATTTTCAAAGCGAAAAAACACTTCCCTGATTCAGGAAAGGCCTGTGTATTGAAACGAAAAGTCGTAAAAATGCGATTATTGCCTAAAAAACAACCCTTTTTGGGGTAAAACTTTTGCAATATTATAGTTAACCAATGATTTAATCCGAATTAACAAATTATTTTCTTGAATTTTCGCTTCGATATACAGCTTTTCTTGAAATCGCATTTTTGCGACTTTTCGCTTCGATACACAATATGCCTTCCCTGAATCAGGGAAGCATTTTTTTGCTTCGAAAATGTCAAATTCGGATTCCCCGCATGTTTTTACCCTTAGAGGGGTCATTTACAGAAAAAATTTCGAAAAATTTTCATGTGAGTGGCACCCCAGGTTTTCGTTTCAATACATAGACTTTGGCGGAAAAATCGATTTTTTAAATTTTCATAAAATGAACACATTGTAGTAATTTTTTATAGCTCACCGAGACGAATAAAATGACACCAAAATTATCTAATTTGAACAATGTTTTGGGTTATTGAAACGAAAACCCTGATTCATGCTTTCGTTTCAATAATCCAAAATCATTTTCAAACTGTATAATTTTGGTGTCATTTTATTCGTCTCGGCGAGTTATAAAAAATTGTTACAATGTTCATTTTATGATAGTTGAAACAATGGAATTTTCCGCTAAAAGTCTGTGTATTGAAACGAAAACCTGGTCAGGCGGAAATTCAAATTTTCAATTGCCTGCGCACTATTTTTAAGATCAAAGTTTAATTTTTTTAAATCCATTTTTAGCTCGATCATTATTGGTCATTGCTAGAATTCGGCATAAAACTCAGACGACATGCTCCCTATTATGGACTGACTATTGTTATGCCAACTGTAAGAACTCTTTTATAGTCCATTTCAGCCCCAACTATAACAAAGCTGGACCCAAAATTCCGAAGTCGAAGTTAGCATCCCGTCCGATCTGGCAAGTTAAGCAACGTTGGGGCCGCAGGTTCGATCCCACTAGGGCGAAAATTTCGATATACAAAAAAACTTTCCTTACAAAGAATGGCACTATAACTTTCGTCACGAATCTCGCCACGATAACTTTCGTGTCAATAAACATTTAATTTCAGACTAATTGAGTTGCCTGGTTTAAAATAAATATGTATATTGACACAAACGTGGTGAAGTTATGTGGTGAAAGTTATGGTTTTTTGGCAACGTGGCGAAAGTTATAGTGCCCAAAGAATGGGGGGGGGGTCCAGCTTTTTTTATAGTTGGAGCTGAAACGCATAAAACTCAAACCATATAACAGAAACAGTCTATTCAACGAGTGATTCAGACATTCGTAAAAATTTACTTTCTTGTTTTTCATTTTTCCTCTCAAACACGCTAATTTTGAATACGCACAAATTTCTTTCTCCTCAATGTTGACGCAAGCAAGATTGTCACATTAAAATTGTTATGGGCAAGTTGAAAAGAAATTTTGAAAAAAAGAAAAAATGTACTCTCTATTCTTTAATTACGTTTGTCTTACAGGGTGGCTAAAAAACAAAAGTGGCATTTGCGATTTTTCAACCAAATTCTCTTGCGAAATAAATTTTTGGATCTACTGCACAATAACGCTTTCCTGATTCAGGGAAGTGTTTTTTCGCCTCGAAAATGTCAAATTCGGATTCCCCGCACGTTTTTATCCCTACAGGGGCCATTTCCAAAAAAATTTTTCGAAAAATTTCCTCCCCTATTGCTGATGTAAGCGTGATGTCGTGCAAGAAATAATGAGTTTCAGAAATGCATAAAAAAGCATCTGACGCAGTGGTGTTTTTGTTTTTAGAGCACATACGCCAAAGTTCGTTGTGCGAAAATTCGTTTTGTGAAAATTCGTGTTGCCAAAATTCGTAAGCGAAAAACCATAGAGCCAAATTTGGTCGCAAAATCGCAAAAATCCACGTTTTTTTAGCCACCCTGTAAAATCGAGTGAGTCAGTTCATTTTTAATTGTTAGTTATATGAGACGGGCAAGTATCGTCAGCAATATTAATTATCAACAGGAAACTCGGGACTTATAAGAAAAGACTATTCTTATATGAAATTATATTTTTATAATCAAACAATTTCGTAGAAAAATAAAATTTAAAAACGTCATGTGTCTTTGACCTTTCAACAAAGGTCAAAGATTGCGGGTCCAAAAAAGGAAATGATGGTATGTGAGAAAAATATTTGCATAAATTTTTGGAAAATTTGACAAAGTCCATTTTTTACGATCAAAAAACAAATAGGCTGCGTTCAAGTATGTAAAAAAAGTTGTCACAAAGGTGTCAAAAAGTTGTCAAAAAAGTTGTCGAAAATGTCTAATTTTGCCTGATTTTCACTCAAATCGTGTTTATTGAAACGATTGGTCATGAAGCATAAAATTTTATTCATTGAGACCAGGGTGCGAAAAAAAGGGTGGTACCACCCTACCCACCACTCACCCTGGTTGGTACCACCTTTTCGCCCCCTGGTTGAGAAGCATAAAATTTGTTGCCTAATTTTATGCTTCATGACCAATCGTTTCAATAAGCACAATTTTATTGAAAATCAGGCAGAGTTAGACATTTTTGACATGCTTGAACGCAGCCCCAACAATTTAGATCATAACAGCTTCGCTGACCTTGTTGGTATTTTGGTTTGACGACTACTCGTTGGCTATTGCACTCACAATTTTCAACATTCTACTTCAGGGCCTTTTTGGATGGGCGCTGGTCAAGGATTTACCTCCGGGCAATGGATCTCTCCCAAAAATTGGTAAGAAAATTGGGTCGCAACATAAGTTATTGCAGCCCAAAAAATATATCGAAAATCGGCATTTTTCGCTTGTTTTCGATGAAATTTTTTGTTCAATAGTGGGTAAGAGATTATGTTGAATACGATCTAATCGGTCTTTTTGAGAATAAATCATGTTTTCGTGTCAATATACAGACTTTTTCAAAAAATTTCGGTATTTCCAATGTTGCAAATTCATTTTAAAATGTCGATATTTGGTTATAGAAGTCGATTGTTGACGAAATTTTCGACCCTACTAGGGTTTTTCTAGTCGAAGAATCGATTCCGCGCATTTTCGAAGCATAAAAAATTTCTCTCACCATCTTGCGCAAAAAAGTTTGGCTAAAAGTGAAAACCGTCAAAACTAGTTGGAATTTGCTTAAAGGACCAGTCCAGTGGGGGAAAAAATTGCCAATTTTTATTGATATTCGAAAAGTTTATGAAAAATGGAGCATTTTTTGTTTTTACGACAATCTCTAAATCGTTGTAGTTTTCGAGATAATTGCGTTTGAAATTTTGAATTGGTGTACATGTTTTCGTTGTAATACATAAACTTTTTTGAATTTTTTTTGCGGAAAAATCGATTTTTTGAATTTTCATAAAATGAACATTGTAGCAGCTAAATGAGACGAACAAAATGGCACCAAAATTATCCAATTTGAAAATTGTTTTGGGTTATTGAAACGAAAACATGAATCAGAATTTTCGTTTCAATACACAAATTCAAATTTTCAAACGCAATTATCTCGAAAACTACAACGATTCAGAAGATGCCGTAAAAAGAAAAAATTCTCCATTTGTCATCATCTTTCCGAATATCAACAAAAAGGGCAACTTTTTTTCCCACTGAACTCTGATCATTTAAAATGCTATGATCATTGAACTTTTATTAATATTTTCTCAATAGGCATATGCAACCATAAATATACCTCAAAAATTTTTTTCAACTAAAATTCCAACAATCCTATTGTCAAAAAATCCAAACATGGAAATATCTATCTTAAACCCAAGGATATATAATCCCATAAGACATGACGTGGGGAACAATATGAGGGTGTGGTGTAATTTTTTATGCAAACGTAAGCCCAAATTGCGATTAAGAGAGGGGCAAGAGAAAAATTGACTCCGTGATTAGAAACGATTCCTCCTCTACCAAGAAAATAATGTGTCAACATCTTTAATTTAGGAACGCTGATGGGTGTGTTAGCGAAAAAATTTTTAGCCTCTCAGCCAATTTCTAATATCTAGACCAAAAAAACGTAATATCTTTCAACGAAGATGCCCTATGAAAAGATCTCATTAAAAATCCATTTTCCTTGAAAAAATATATAGAAAATCCTGTTAGGCAAGCGCGAAATCCTGAGGGCTAAAAATTTTTGACCTTTGTTCAAGGCTGTATTTTGAGGCGGGAATTGAACTTGAAACCCACAAAAAATTTTCAACAAAAAATAACGTCAAATTCGTGTTCCCCCGCATAAAAATAGAGTTTCGTCAAAACAATTTTTTACAGAGTGTATAAAAAAATTTGGGCAATTTTTTCATGTTTTTTCGATCCGAAGATTTTTTCAAAAATGACCCTGTTAGGGCTAATTTTATACGAGAAATCGATTGCGCGCATTCCCAAAGCTTGAAAACGCTTTCCTAATCCTGAATCAAAGACAAATTGATGTATTATAGCAAAAATTAGTCATCGCTTCAATACACACACCCTGATTTACTGAATCAGGATCAAGGAAGCGTTTTCAAGCTTCAGGAATGCGCCTATACCTAAGCCTAACCCTAAGCCCAAGGCTAATCATAAGCCTAAACCTAAGCCCAAAGCCTAAGCTTAAGCCTAAGCATAAACCTAAGCCCAAGCCTAAACCGCATAGAATTAGCCCTAATAGGATCATTTTTGAAAAAATTTTCGGATCGAAAAAACATGAAAAAATCGCTCCGGTTTTTTATACACCCTGTACATGAAAAAGTTTAATAACCACTTATATTCTGTCAAAAAATTAGCTCATATGTTTTTTGAACTCATGCATGTTTATGATAAAACGAATCCACATGTCATCTTCAGTTAGATCTATTTGAGTCTAATTGTGTCATAAAAATACCATGTTTATCATGCAAAAATGCAATTTCCTTATAGACAAACAAGACACGATTTTTGAAAAAGTTTTTCGTTTTTTTCAAATTTTCATTTCAAAAAACGCTCGAAAATCCTAGAACTAGTGATGCTTTATATTTTTGATGATCTAAACATGAGTTGCATAGAAAAGTGATGAAGTTGCTATATTATAACCCTAGGTTGTAGTAGTATACAACCCTAATTTTTGGGAATTTTGGAGCTCGGATTAACCACGCCGAGAACGTGGAAATACAGGGAAATGAAATTGGGCAAAAGTTTTCGGACCCGACCGGGACTCGAACCCGGACCAGGCTAATGTCCAAGTGCACTACCATTTTGCTACCGAGACCTACAACTGATGCCTGTTAATTGGTGAATACTTGGCGGTGTATTTTCCACCACTCACCTGTATGCCATCCGATCGATTCATGGTATTCACCAATTAACGGGCATCAGTTTTTTAGGTCTTGGTAGCACAATGGTAGTGCACTTTGATGGTAGCCAGAAGCCTGATCCGGGTTTGAGTCCCGGTCGGGTCCGAAAACTTTTGCCCAATTTCATATTCCCAGTATACAACCCAAAAAAGTTGTACTGTTGACAAGCCTGCCCCCACATATTTAATCGGCTGATGAAAAAAAGTGTGTTCTTTTGATACTTTTGAGTCACCACTAACTAGAATTCCCATTTTTAGCTCATCTATATGCTCTAAATTTGGCATTAACAGCCTTGGCCTTTATCATACATTCGGTGTTCAATTATCTCCTATACATACTCCCACATGATATAGAATTTCCATTCCAGGTATGACAAGTGAAAGATTATTTTCACAGGAAACAAATTGTTTTTTATCTAATTAATTTTTCATTTTATATAAGCCATGTTCCGAAGAGCCAAAGAACATCACATCAAATAGAAATCATTTTAAAAATGGAAGAGGAAATAAACAAAAATCTCGAATTTTACATCTAATTCGTCTCGAATGTCGATAAAAAATTTTTAAATTGACTGAGAAAAAAATTTCCAAAATTGACAGAGAAAATTTTTTGTTGCAAAAATTGGACCACTAAACCTTCGAACGGACACTGAAAAATTTATTTTTACATGAAAGAGGAATTTTTGCTGACCATTTTTTATTTTCACACCACCCCATGAAAGTTGAACCCTTTTCAAGAAATTTGCATGTGAAAATTTGTTCAAAAATTTCAAACAAAATTGTGTATTGGAACGAAAATGAATGACCCCGAAAATTCAAGAAAAATTGTTATTTTATTATCAAAATTTTATTACAAATCGATTGTACGTACGAAGAGCTTTTCGACGAGTGGTTGTAATGCCGAGCTTTCTAGAGAACCGGCTAAAGTCCGTTTCCGCCGCCAATGGGAAAAAAGTTCGGGGACGATGGTCAAATGATCTAAGGCGCTGCCCGTCCGATCTGGCAAGTTAAGCAACGTTGGACACCCAGGTTCGATCCAGCTAGGGCAAAATTTTGATTTTCAACAAAAAATTTTTACAGGGTGACACAGAATTAAACATCTTTTATTTTATGCAACAATAACAATATAAACAACGACAAAACATAAAATTTCATCAAAATGTCCACCTTTAGCTTTTATTACGGCATCTAATCGCTTCATCCAGTTATCGACCGCTTGGTTTATCACTTCCAAGGGTAGTCTTTCGAAAGCTTCAGAGATGGAATTCTTTAACGATTCGACCGAGTCGTGTTCTTCCACATTCACATCCGCCTCGAGCAAGCTCCAAATCGAATAATCAAGTGGATTCTCGTAGAGTTACCAACAACGTTTCGTCGTTTTGTTTGGTTGTTCTGTCGAAGTTGATTTCTGGCTTCTTCGATATTGGCCTCATCTCTTGACGTTCTTTTTCGACCACGACCTTTTCGATCCTCGTGCTTTCCTGTCTCGTTATAACGCTTTATGGCATGAGAAACGACCTAAAATGAGAAAAAGCACATTAACTAAACATACTTGATGATAAACTCCAAACATATCGGCAACTTCTTTCATCGACATTCCCCTAACTTTGACCAAATAGCAAACAGCTGGGAGAAACCATGCATTTTCAATTTTTTTAATATCTTAAAAACAATAAAATTTTATTAAAAAAATCGTAAAACATTTCATAAAAAATAAGGAGAAAGCAATAATTAACGAAAAATAAGTAGATGATGATTAATTCTGTGTCACCCTGTACAAAAAATTTTTGCTCCATTGTTTGTAAAGAAATTTTTTTGAAAATCAAAATTTTGCCCTAGTGGGATCGAACCAGTGGGCTCAATGTTGATTAACTTGTCAGATCGAACGGGCGGCGCCTTAGACCACTTGGCCATCGCCTTCGGACTTTTTTCCCATTGCGTGCAATCGATTTACAACAAAAATTAGATAGCAAAATAACAATTTTTTCAAAGAAAATTTGGCAAGTTTAAAAATATAGCTCAATTTTAGCTAACCAACATTACCGAAAAACTTCGTGCCGTCAAATTTTTCAAAGTTGAAGGTTTTTCATTCGATCCGCAAAAGTAATTTTTCAACTTTATTGAAGAAAAATTCATGTGTTGAGAAGCAATGAGCGACGACTACTCCAAGACCAAATCGATCGCTAACGGTTCGGTCTTGGTGTGTGTCGCACTGATTTTTCTCTCAAAACACGAAATTTTCTTCTGTACAATCAACGTTTGTGATCAATTGGGGGTCGTCCAACTTGAATTTCCAGGTTTCTTCTTGACCGCACATCCTCAAGCGGCAATATCGTTTCAATGGAATCATCGACGTCGAACTCCGTTGATCATTTGAATTTCAACCCTACGGTCACACCATCCAATACCGCCATCGAAATGGAGCCAACTAGCTCGCATGAAGAAGAAAATAACATCATCGAATTGGAGCAAAAACCATACAAAATCA
>JAQGBS010001255.1:0-16402 GCA_034698545.1 Acrobeloides obliquus | reverse complement strand
AGGTGGCGTCAAAGGTCAAAATAAAAAATGTATCAATCGACTCAGCTAACCGAGCGCTTCACAATGAGTACCATATCGTTTTAGGCAAAAATCGCATTTTTGCGACTTTTCACTTTAATACACAATACGCCTTCCCTGAATCAGGGAAGCGTTTTTTTGCTTCGAAAATGTCAAAATCGGATTCCCTAAATGTTTTTATCCCTAGAGGGGTCATTTCCAAAAAAAATTTCACATGTGTTGCCCCTCTATTGTGTAGTAGCTCCGAACCCCTAAAAACAAAACAAACATACGCATTTCCAGAGGGGACGCATTCAATTACATGAATTTGGGGTCCGGAAATTTTTCATTAAAATAACCCCTTTAGGTGTAATTTTATGCGGAAAATCGATTGCACGAGTTTCGGGAGCGAGAATTAGCGCTGATCTTGAAATAAATTGGTTTTTTAAAACGAAAATGGTCATCTTTCACTTCAAAAATCCAATCTTTTGCCTGAATCAAGGTCTGGAAAGCATTTTTAGAATTCGGGAATGCGTGCAATTGTTCCCCTCATAAATTTACTCTATTGAGGTCGTTTTTAGGAAAAATTTCCAGATTCCAATCACTAAAATTTTCCTTATTTATGAGACAGCCTATCTTTGGGAGAAAGATAATAAAAAATGGGTGGAAGAGGTACCAAAAAATTTCTTCCTTACTTGAGCAGTTTGACCCAGTCCATATATCCAAGCACTCACAATATGACGTCCCATTTGCAGCTACCACACACATGCCACCATTAAGACAATCTATGCTACAGGGAGGGGTGGCTAAAATTTTATATTTACTCAAATTTTTATTACCCTAAAGGTACTAGATGGGTTTATCGGCAGAGAACATCCTATATCAGAAGGACATCCATTACAACTAAATCCTGCGAATATTAAATAATTATAGTTTCCGTTTTGTCCAATAGGGACGACTCCTTGTGAATTTTGTTGGCTTTGAACATGGGCTACGTAGTATGGACTAGAAGTTTGGGTTAAGCCAGATGACCAGTTGGTTGGTGGTATGTAATCGCCATTGGAATTGAACCATGGTTGAAAGAGGTAGATACCCCAACTGCCTAAAATTTAGGGTATACTATTCGTTTAGAATAGTAGAGAGATACGAAAGCTACCGCGCTCGAAAGGAAGAATAAGTGACAGAACGCTTCTCCCCTTTGAGCCAGGGCACACAAAAATTCCAAAAAGTTGCTAGCAAGGGTCAAAATAAAAAAATGTCGCCATTTGATTTAGCTCACCAAGCGCTTCAAAACGAGTACCATATGGTGGGTTTGATCCATGGCCGAGTGACTAATGTACTAGTACTGCACTTATATGGCGCGGGTTCGATCCCAAGCCCAATAGTCATTCTATTGTAAAAACTTAATACAAAATAAAAAATGACTTTTGGTCGCGGGATCAAACCCGCATAGTATGATTGCAGTACGAGCACGTTAGCCACTTGGCCATGGATCAAACCCCCAAAACCCTAAGATATGGTACTCGTTTTGAAGCTCTTGGCTAGCTGAGTCAAATGGTGACATTTAAAGAAAGATATTTTGACCCTTGCCACCACCTTTTCGGCATCTTGGTGCGCCGTGAGTAGTAAGATAAATCCTACCTGCACTACCACGATATGGCCTTAGATAAAATCTTGTATAGTTATAATCATTCGGAGCCCAATATGGACATCCGTAATAACCAAAATCCGTAATACATGGATTGCTGCAATCCGCCACGATATCACTCCCAAATGTTGCCTGAGCAACATTTTCAAAATTAACATTGTCTGTCGTAGCAAGACACCATATAGTACCATTGCCACAGGGTATTTCTACATATTTTTATAATTATTATCATGTCTTTATGATTAAGCTTACTTGCTCGTGGTTGAATGGAACTATTTACAGGAGTTACATAATTGATCGCACTATTGTCAATATATATGCCTGTGCCATCATATGGGGAGCAGTATACCTCTGAAAAAATTTTTGAATCTTATCAGACAAATTTTAAATAAATTTGATCTAAAATCCATTATGATGGATGTCATTTAAAGGGCCCTTCCACTTGTGAAGTTAATTCCATGTGAAAGAGCATAAAATTCTGTACATTTTTTGCTTTTGGACAACTACTTGAAAATCTAATGGTGAAGAGATACGAATTTGAACATTAAAAAGAAAGGATTGAAATTTTTAAAAATTTCAGTTTTTGCTTCTAAAGTTTAAACATTTAAAGGTTGAATTAAAAAACAAAAGCGGCACTTTTCATTTTACTCGTCTCAATGTGAATAATAAATTGACACCAAAATTATCGAATTTGAAAACAGCTTTGGGTTATTGGAACGAAAACTCTGATTCATGTTTTTTGTTTTAATAACCCAAAACTACTTTCAAATTTGATAATTTTGGTGTCATTTTATTCGTCTTATTGAGCTATGAAAGGTGCCGCTTTTCTTTTTTTAATTCAACCTTTAAATTTTTAAACTTTATAAGCAAAAACTGAAATTTTTTAAAATTGTTGTTTCAATGTTCAAACTCTTTTAAATTTTTTTGTTTTACTCATATCTCTTTACCATTCGATTTTCAAGTAGTGGTGCAAAAGCAAAAAATTTTTAGAATTTTATGCTCTATTATATGGAATCAACTCCCCACAAGTGAAGAGATGCTTTAAAGGTTTTCGACTATGCTGAATCCGTTGTCCTTTTTTGAATTTGACATTTCTATGACAAAATCTTTTTTTTAATTTTCAAAATCTACAATACCCGAACAATTCGCTCCATAATATTCATCCTCACATACACATTGATATTGACCACCTGTATAGTTAACACATTGATAGTGCTCGTTAGGATTTGTAGGACAAGGATTTGGAGTACACCCATCTGCTGGCTCGACTTCACAACAATCGCCAGAGAAACCACTCGGACATGCATAGTTTATACAATTGCCATTAGAAGTGCTATTTAGACAATACCCATACCCACAACTGGCACAATTTGAAGCGTAATATAAAGGGAGTAGGGTAAGAAAAATTACCGTACGTGCAAGAAAACGCATATTTTTTAATGGAGTCTTATGTAAGATGAAGGAAATATTATATATGCTTTTGGTGCTTGTTTCATACTTATATCATGTGTTTATTTGTTATATAGACAAAAGTAACTATTAGTGATGAAGGTGCTTACGTTGACTTCTAGGAATCTTTTTTTTTAGAAACATTGTTTTTAGGAATATCTTTACATAGTAAATTGGGGGCTTCATTGTTCAAAAAAGCATCTTTCAAAGACTAGAACAACGTGATAGAAAAAAAACAAGCAAGAACAACGTGACTAACAAGAACAACGTGACAGAAAAAAAGAAATTCTGTTGAAAACTAACTCAAAAAAGATCGTTAAACTCTGTTTTATAACATTGCCGTACTGAGTGGGAGGAGGTACTGGGGTAAATGTACCCCCAAAGTTTAAAAATCCAAATGGTCTCCCATATGTGAATAGGAGAATCTATTTTTCTGGATGGATATAGGTGGATACAGGGGAGCACTTTTCCAAAAATTTGCGGAGGGGGTCAATTTTTTTCTAAAAATGGTATTTTTGAGCAGAAATTTTAAAAATTTCAATAAAAATGTCATTTTTCACCAAAAATCGTCAAAATTTGCTGTTTTTGCCTAAGAATGCAATTTTTGTCCAAAAAATGTGATTTTTTGGGTAAAAAATGACTATTTTTTGGCCATTTTTGGAAATTTGAGGAGGGTCAACTCTCAAAGTGCGAGTTGGGGGTCCACTTATGGACCCCCTATACACCTATGGGGATAGGGGGGGGGGGTCTGACCAGACTTTGGAATCAAGTGACAAATTTGTCACATCAAAGTGACAACTTTTAAAAAAATTAACATTTTTATCAAAATGACCATATGGGGGGGATTACTATGTGAAAAATCGATTGCGCGCATGCCAGACATTGAAAACGCTTCCCTGAGGGTAGAGGTTCAAAATTTGGACTAAAAATGTTGGAAATATTGAGATCGGAACTCGCTGACTGCGCGGATGCATTCTTAACTTGGCTAAAATTCGCGTTTCTCGCGTCTTTACTTGTAGACGGGAAAGCGAAAGACTTCTTCTACACAGCTAACGACAGGACTGCTCGTCAGGCTGCCATGACTTTGCGAGCGATTGGAGTATAGCATCTCTGATGAGCGTAAAATACTCATTGCCTTTGGTAAACCACAAAATAACAGCAGCTTCTCTACGATTCGGCCAGGCATCCATCGGAAGAAGAAAAGAGGAAACGGGATTTCGAAGTGTCGAACTTCAAAAAGAGGAGATGTTGTGGTTGGCACTAATTCAAGGTCAAATTAGCGGGCTGCTAAGTAGGAACGTCGTGGTTTAGTAGTTTGGTGCACTATCAAGGTTACGGCTTCACCGGCATTAACAAGGTTAGGTTACATCTTGCGTCTAAACGATTTTTCCTTGGCTAGAGTTTAGCAACTCCGTCACCCGCCTTTGGGGGCCGTACTGGGAAAGGCTTGAAGTGAACTTTAGCTTGTGATCCGCACGCTGGAGGATCATAACAGACTAATGAGATTTGTCGCCTCCATGCCGAATAGGGAGGGATAGCTCTATCCATACAACCCTCTTAATTACACCACGCCTTCATTATTAGGAAGTGCACTAAATGGTTTTTTATAAGAAAGAGTAACCATGATGTATTCGATTGAGCTAATTGAGTTTAGTTAGTCCGCAAGGAAATAAATGAAAAGGCTAAATATATGCAATATTGTTTCCGAAAATTGGTTTCTATTAGCTTGGTAAGTTTTTTTATGACAAGGAAGCATTTTACGGCGTTAGCTCTTGTTTTCACTGAAACCAATTTTAAAATTCTTAAATATTTTTTAAAATGAAATCCTGCATTAAAATTAGCTGCCCATATATCTTAACAAAAGAAGGAATGGACAAAAAGTTTTAAAAATGCTATGAACGTGAGAAGCCTGGGGGACCGTGCCGTTCCCTAGCTGCATCGCGCCCTTAGCTATAGGCGCTTACCGTAATTTTTAAAGACTAAAGTCTTATGAACGCATAAAATAAAAAATTGGATTTTTCGTGTTTGAGGGGTATGCCCAACCGTCTTTTTTCATCGTCCTCTACAACTTTAGCTGTAGCGTCCCGGGTTTTAATCACACGTTCCTGAGACCGTTTGAAAA
Source organism: Acrobeloides obliquus (assembly GCA_034698545.1). Classification (NCBI taxonomy): domain Eukaryota; kingdom Metazoa; phylum Nematoda; class Chromadorea; order Rhabditida; family Cephalobidae; genus Acrobeloides; species Acrobeloides obliquus. Next base: position 11,186 of record JAQGBS010001255.1, on the reverse strand, counting down.
GATTAACACAAACATATTACACGTTTATAGTAGAGGATGTAAGTATTTTAAAATTGATCGCACTGAAATCTGAAGTTTACATTTAAAAATGTCTTCTTGTGAAGAAGATTGTTAGCGTATTTTTTACTCTTCTTGTTTAGCTTAACTACTATTAGTTAAGCTAAACAAGATTTGTCTTGCTGTGAGTAATACCAAAAAAAGTTTTCGCTGACAAATTTTTATAGGCTCTCAAAGACCAGTGTTTTTCTGGTTAGGTTGTTCTAATTATTCATAAAATCAGATGTTATAAATACTCTTTAAAGGAGAAATATTTGTCATTCCGGGAAAACTTTTTTATTCGTCCTAATAATTTTCTATTATTGTTAAGTCGACTCAAAATTTTGTCCTGATTTCAAAAAAGTATGTCCCGACTCTGGGAAAACTCATATATGGGGTCTACTGGATTCCCCTCCCCTCTCAAAAAGCCAAAATATGCGAATTTCAAAAATAGTTCCAAATGGCTAATTTTTGTACTCGAAGTTTTCGACTATAGGGAAAACGAATCTGAAAAAATTTTTCAATTTTAACCTCACGGGGCACCCCTACCGAAGAGGGGGGGGGGAGAATAAAAAACCAAAAATGGGGCCAAAAATCGAATTTTCAAAAATGGCTCCAAATGGCTAATTTTTGTACTCGGGAATTTTCGGACATGGGAAACATGAATCCAAAAGAATTTTTCAATTTTGACTTCATGGTGTGCCCCTCCGAAAGATGGTATAAAAAACTATGGGCCAAAATATGCGAATTTTCAAAAATGCCACCAAATCGGCTAATTTTGATCCCTAGTCAAAATTTCGTCAAAAACCGACTTCTGTAGCCAAATATCAACATTTTAAAATTAAGTTGCAGCATTGAAAAACCCAAATTTTTTCAAAAATCCGTTTATTAACACGAAAACATGAGTTACGCTTAAAAAGACTGATTGGATCGTATTCAGCATACATTCTTACCTACTACTGAAAAATTTTTTGTCGAAAACAAATTTCTGGAGCCCCTCATGTGGCAAAAAGAAATGTCTCAATACTTTGTGAACAACCTAATAATTTAGGCGCTTAAAATGTTAGATATTTTAAATGGCCCAATTATGCTCATATTTTGTCTCGTGGGCTCTATATTAAATTTCTATGCTATTTACGTTTTATCATCAGCTGTGTTCCCTCGAAAAACTTTGACAACTTTGTACGTATACAATTCTACTAATTTTCATCGGAAAGAAGATAGCATCGTGTCACCAATTAGTCATCGAGAAAGTGTCATTACTCGAAAGGAAAATCACCGTTCTAGGATTTTTATTTATCTTCTATGGCTCACAGCGTGTGATAGCTTTTTGTTAGTTTGTTCTATTTTTAATTTTTCTATGCCAATTCTGATAAATGATTACGGGAGTTTTTACATGAAAACGATACCATTTTGGTAAGATTTTATAAAAATGGGGCGAAGTTTAAAAGGACTACCATTCTGGGGACAAAAATGGCTATCATCTTTTTTTTGTTCGAAAGACGATAGTGTCAGATTCCGAAAATGGGCTCGTAGCACAGATCCTTGGGTACATTTTGTTCATGTGATACATGACTCTGGGTCTCGGACACATGGATCCGGAACCAAATGAGTATAGGATACAATCTGGTCCCGGGTCCTAGTCCTTCAAGGTGGGTCCGTCACCATCATAAAAATAGATGGACCGTAAATTTTATGATATATGCCAAAATTTAGGTATGTCATCTCAAATGCTGCCTTCACTGCAAGTGTTTGGCTAATGGTTTCCTTAATCATTGACAGATATTGTGCACTCTGTCGTCAGTTTGCAAACATGGTCATGGCACAAAAACAAAACGACCGACGAATAAATCTCATCCTCATTTCTTTATCAATAGCCTCTTTTACATACAGTGTACCTCGGTATTTTGAGCTTGATATTAGTTTTGATCATATCCAAAATATATATGTTGTTAACTCTACCGATCTCTTATCAAATTCAACGTATATGATTTGCTATAGAATTATAGGAAGTCTAATTTTCTATTCCATTGTTCCTTATATAATCGTTTTTATTGCCTTCGTAAAATTTTTCCTTGTCCTAAGAAATTTGAATAAAACCAGGGTCTCTTTAAATATGCCACAAGCTAAATTGCCTAAAGAAAATGAGTCAAATTGCTTGCTTGTAGTGCTTTCAATAAGATTTTTACTATCTCGGTTTCCATCCACTTTAGTGGATATTTATGAAATGATTTGTGGGTCTCGAGAATTCTTACAATCTCCCACAGCCATGTTTTGTATTAATGCTAGTAATTTTCTTGTAATCTTTTCTAGCGCTTCAACCTTTTTCTTGTTTTTGATATTTTCACGTAAATTTAGAAAATTTATATATAGTAATTAAAAGATTTGGTTTAATCATGATACAGTAAACGTTCGATAATCGGGCCACCCTAGAGGGGGGGGGGGCCCGTTTATCAAATTTTTGAGGGTCCGCTTATCCGATGTTTTGTTAAAAACTATACAGAAATTGCGGGAAAATATTAATGGTAAATATTATTCTTAAATTTTTGCCTGATACTATCAAATTATTTATCCATAACAAAAAAACAAATCAACATGAACAAAAAACATCAAAAATGATAATTCTTATTTATTGTGGCGATTTATTGGCATTTTCTTTAAACGGTGGCTGGCTTTCTACGAGTCATTTCACTAGGACCAACTGCAATGGATTCCATTCCTTCTTGTTCATTGGGTCCTATTTCCTCTGATTCGCTGAGTTCCATTTCATCTCCATCGAAATCCATGTACTCGTCTAATTCAGCTCCATCTGTCCGGTCTCTAAGCACGAGTTGTTGCCATAATCCGATTATTTCTTCTATCTCTTGTTCATCTTCGTCAGCTTCTTCGGACAATCCTCGGTCTTACAAAACCACAATAAAAACGTTAAAAAGGATAAAAATGACTTACATTATCAACAAATCCAGCATGATGGAAGCAATGTTGGAGTTTGTTTAACCCTGTTCCATGCGATTTTCAATAAACGGAGCGCTTTAAACAAATTCAGTTGGAATTCTTGATTGTTGTCCAACGCTCTCCAGTAACAGCGAGGTTCTTGCTTGTAATTTGTGATGCCCATTTCGTAAGCTCTCGTTCCGCATCTCCAAAATTCTTAATCTTTTCCGAGTCGGAATTGTTTCGTCGCGACCTGCCTCCATGATTTTCTCTCTGTCTGTTAGAATCCTTTGTAGCGTCGCTCTTGGAATTCCCAAGTCTGTTGCAAATTGGCGAACGCTCACACCAAGAATGTCGTAAGTTTCTATGATTTGCACCTTTTCCTTGATCGAATAACATCCATATTTAATTGCCACCTTTTTTAGCCATTTTTTGTCTTCTGAATACGCTAATCGGGCACTAGAAACAAGTTTCACTTCACGGAAATTAGATTCGCGAATGTAGTTTTTAACAAGACATCGAATAAGCGGGTCCCTACTGAAAAATTCTATAAGTGGGTTACACTAGAGAGGGGATGGCCCGATTATCGAATTTTTGAGGGGGGTCAATTAAAGGGATGCTCAATTATCGAACGTTTACTGTAAATAAATTTTAATGATTTATTATAAATATTTACAAATAAAGGTCGTTCAATAAATTATCAGGATTGGTTTTGTATTTTCGGAGAAATCCTTAAATAGAATTTTGAAATGTCAGGTTTCGAAACATTAAACGACCGACATTATATAAAATACTAATAAAATTATGACTAGATAAACATATTTAAAACATATACAATCCCAATCTTATATATACACATTATAATCAATGACTCGGTTATTTTGACAGTTTCACTTGGCATGCCGAACAAAAATCCATATTCTTCATATGCGCTTCAGCCACACTATTCGAAAAAGTCATCACACATGGAAGTGTACAATGCCCCAATCCAAAAACATGACCCAACTCATGAACGCATTCCTTATATAAAAAATCCGGATCATTGTTTAGTCGATACAGAGTTACCATACAGCCTTGGCCTCTAAAATGAGGATATTATAACAGCAGCTAAAATCGAACCCATGCCTATGGGCTACGCCAAAAACAAAATTCAATATCCCACTATATGCATCGTCTTCCAATAGATACAGACAGATTTTATCAGAAGCTTGCTTACAGGCATTTTCAATAATTTTATCCGCTTTATACTGGCCTCTTGATTTATCCCAAGCTGAATTCGGAGGTTCCAAAACTTTGACTTCGTTTGAGACTTTTAGGCCGATTTTTGTAAAGCATTCCTCGATTCGTTTTGGGAGATCTGCGATAAGACTTGTGCTAACTTTAGATTGGCGGAAAATTTGACATGTTCGCGGCATTTTTTGAAATCTTCAAATTTAGGGTAACAATTGTTTTCTAGAAGCACATAGTGAAGTTTGATAAGTCACCAGTAAATTACGTTTTAAAAATGGGTGGGACTAAAAGGCACCGGATTTTTTTTTGCTACACCCTGTATTGACACATGTCTTCTGTATGCTAGGGCCAATTTCAAACATCGGAAAGTACGTTCAAAATTCGCATATTTCCTTCTTATTTTCAACTTTCCGATGTGCGCAATTGGCTCCTGGATCCGAACCTGAATCATACAAAAGGGTATATCCAAATGATAAACATAATCCCAAAATTTAACACAATAAAAAATAACTTTATTCTCAACAATAAAATTTCCTCAACTTTAACAAATATAACAATCAACAAATATAAAAACTAAATAGAAATTTTTATTTTAATATTACTTTCTTCTCTTCTGTTGTCGAATTTCGCCTTGTTGCATTTTTGCACGCTTGGCTTGGCGGAATTCTGCATCATCGGGTCTAAAACAAATCCAATTTTAAAGGTATAAAAAAATTAAAAATCTATTAAAATTCGTACCCATAACGATATCTCTTGATCGCTTTCGATCCAACATTAGTTAATTGACTCGTGAATGAAGATTTTTTCTTTTTCTTGGAATTTTTTGCCGAATTTCTGCCCCGTCCTGGGGTGTCATATTCGACAACAGCTCTTATTTTCTTGCCCTTTCGAGCGCGTTTCGCTTCACGTGCATGGAATGCAGATTCTTTTTCGGCACGAATTTGTTCGGGCTAAAAATGTTGTATAATAGATTATTGGACTCAAAAGTCAATTTTTGGGCTCATAAAATCGATTTTTAGCTCAAAACTAATTCAAAAATCGATATCGGCTTTTAAAATCATTTTAAATTCGAAATTTAGTCAAAAATCAATTTTTATACTCAAAAAATGGCTCCAAACTTGATCCAAAAATCGATCATTTTATACCAAATTGTACCAAAAATGAGTCAAAAAATCAAGTTTATCATTTAAAACATGAATTTATACAACAAAAAATTTTCTAACCGTCTTTTTCTTCTGTTCTTGCTCGGCTAATTTCTTTTTAAAATCCATTTTTAATTTCTCTAAAAACCAATTTTTAAATTGCTTCAAAGATAAAAAATTCGGTACTATTCTGCTTTAGGGGACCTACCCCAAAAAATGAACACTTGTTCACCAAAAATCACATTTTTCACAAAAAAAATTTGTCATTTTTTGCCAGTTTTGCCGTTTTTAAGCTGAAAATCCTCACAAAAAAGTTTTTTATAAAAATGTTATTTTTGGTGAAAATTGTAAATTTCCTGGAGTGGGGCCCGTAAAGCAGAATAGTAACAAAAATTCTACTTTTTTCTTGCTGTTTAGCCTGCTTAGACTGGAACCAAATTCGTCCTTCTCTTTCATCCTCGCCCTTTTTGAGCTTATTTTCGGTTTTTTCGAGTTCCTTTTCTGCTTGTCTCATGGATTTTTCCAACTTTTCCTCCTCTTCGATTTTTTTTACTGATGGATTTAACGTGTCGATTCGGTCTTTATAGGCGCTTATCACTTCTAAAAAATTCGAATTTAGATTAAACAATGTGGGACAATATTGATTCAAAAATCTATTTGTGTGCTCAAAATTGACTCAAATATTGATTTTTAAGCCCTCCCAAAAACAAAACAAATATACGCATCCACCAGTGCCTGTTCGAATTTTCAAAAAATTATCCAAATCGGCTTTTTGTATACGGGGGTTTTCGAATCGGGGAACTCGAATCTAATGGAATTTTTTAATTTTGACCACTGGAAAGTATTGAATCAGCCAATTGAACAAACGTTAAATTATCGCCTATTTATAGAGCCGAAATATGTGGATTTCAGGAGAGGAATTAATTATTTACTCGCTGTAACAATATCCAAAATCAAAAAATCAGACCTGGCTCAACAACTCGCTGGGTTAATGCCTTTCCTTTGTTTAATTTTAAAATGCTCTTCAAAATTTTCCTCTCCTCTTCTCCAACCAAAGAAATCGACCGTCCGGTTTTTCCAGCACGAGCTGTACGGCCAACACGATGGATATACTGCTTCACTGTCGTCGGCATCTGCATGTTAATAACCTTAAAAATTAGAGGTTTAAAGATTTTGGGTATTCTATTTTTATTTAAGCATTAAAAAATAGCATAGGTGGACAAACAAGGGTGGAGAGAGGGTATTGTGCTGAATTGGACCCCTAAAATTTTGGAGATCATTTTTTGGTCGACGCGCTCTATAATTTTGTAGTTAATTTTCTTCTATATAAGAAAATAAAATTTTTCAAAAATGGTTGATTTGAGCTAAAAATGCTTCAAAAGTTGCATTTTTTGGTTAAAAATTAAAATTTGGATATCTTTGGAAAAAATAGCTGTTCATAAGCAAGATTTTAGTTCTTTTGCGGGTTGTTTAGAAGGAGACCCCCCCCCCTATTTGGCAATCTGTGAATCATACCGTCATAACACCTTCAATATCTAGACCTCGAGCAGCTAAATCCGTAGAACATAAGACATCTATTTCTCCCGATTTAAATTTGGCTAGTGCTTGGACACGCTGGCTTTGGCTCAATCCACCATGCAGTTGGGCCACTTTCACTCCAAGTAATCCCAATAAAATATGAATTCTTTCACAATCTTTCTTAGTGCGAACAAAAATTATAGTGTGATCAGGAAAATTTCGAGTCACCAATGCTAAAAACTTTATTGTACCAAATTTTCAAATAACCAAAAATTAGGATATAAATCCTTCGGACAGTGACGTGACCAGAATTTTTGGAAAGGATCACATCACATTGGTCCCCCAGACGATTTTTTCTAAAATTTTAAAATAATCATATTGATTCCCCAATGTGATTTTTTTCCACAATTTTTTTAAAATTGTCAAAAATCACCTTGGTCTCATAATGATTTTTTCTGTCGATAGGCGCAAAATTTTTTTACTGAAACCCTTGAGATAAATGAAAATGCTCATAAAATTCAATTTTTGTATTTAAAAAATGTCAAAATTGGTACTTTTTGTTGAAAATGGGAAATTTAGGAAAATTTGAATGAAATCTTTAAGCAAAGTTAAAAACCAGCACCGCAGGTTTTTTGAGAATTGTTTATTTGAAGATAAAAATGCTCAAAAAATAAAATTTTTTGAGCATTAGCTGGACATTTTTATTAAAAAATGTGAAATTTTGGTGAAAAATTCTAATGAGAGACCAATTAGGATTTTTTTAATTTTCAAAAATTTCGGGCAAAAAGGAACTATTAAGAAGCTCTAAAAATTAGAAAAATCTGAGTTTTTAAAGCTCCAAAAGTGTGTGCACTAATTTTTAGATCTAAAAATTAGTGCACCCAATTTTGGAGCTCTAAAAACTATGATTTGGTGTATTAGCTCTACTAACCAGTTATAATAGGTTCTCGATCTTCTTCTCTTCCCTGACGAATTCGAATAAATTCTTGGCGTAAATTCATTGACGTATCTGTATTTTCGTTAATAAACAAGCGCATTGGCTTATTTAAAGAAAGTTTGACAAGATCCTCAATCTGTAAAATGAAATTTAATTCAATCTACTGTATCATAACTCCTGGTTTTACCTCATCAGTCATAGTAGCCGAAAAAAGCATGGTCTGTCGTTTTCTGGAACACAATCGAATGACTTCTTTCATCTGCTCGGCAAAAGCCTCGTCTAGCATTCGATCTGCCTCGTCCAACACAAGAACTTCAATATCATGAAGTGAGAAATTTGGTGAATTGTGCAAATGGTCAATCAATCGACCGGGTGTAGCAATAACTATGTCTAAGCCAAGGCGAAGAGCCGCTTCTTGCGCTTTCAAATCAAGACCACCTGAAAAATTTAAAGATGAAATTTTAATTTTAAAAAGTCAAATTGGTGCATGTTAATTCAAATAAATAACAAATTTAAACTTTGTAATGTTTGATGTTCATTTCAAAAGGGCGTAATTTTGGGAGAGGGAAACGATGAGAGAAGACGATTGACAAAAAAGTTTAAAAAAAGAAGAAGACGATTGACCAAAATCATCGAAATCAGAGACAAAAAATTTTTCGAAAAAAAGAATAGCTATAACAATGGCTAATAAAAAAAGTATTAGTAATAACTAATACATTTTTAACTAGAAGCTCTCGTACTAACTTGTGTTTATGCAAATTAAATTCTGAAAAATTCGATTTGAATTTGTTTGTCTGTTATGTTGCTGATGCAAATTTTATTTTGTTCTTTTTTCTTATAATTTATCTAATCATTTCAAAAAGCTTTTCAAAAATACACAAACAATATATTGGCTTGTAAAACATTTGATTTTTACTTTTTTTTAATCATATTTCTTTAAAGATTCTTATTTTTGAAAAAGCTGTAAAAATTCGTTGCCATTCATTTCTTTTTAATTCTTACACTGTGCTTTCTATTATGTTAGACAGTTATACATACAAGCATGTAGTTCTATACATTATACAGGGTGGGCTTAAATAACCCGTTATTTTGAAATTGGAGAAGATGTCCATGGAAATTATAGGAAACATTTTCTCGGTAAAGTTTTATGGAGTAACTTTCTGCGAGGAATCTATTGCACACATTTTTGAAGCATAGAAAATTCTATCTAACTCTTATTCAGGCGATTTTGCTTCAATACCTATTCCCATTCCTGATCTAGGGTATTTCGTATTCTTTTTTTCCAAGCGATACTCATTTCAACACCACAGTAGCGTAATTTCAGTCGGTGAGTGGAGGGGTACACATGCATTTCGAAACAATTGTGTTAAAATCTTATATTTTAAGCAAAAAGGCACAAATTTTTTAAAAAGTGCGTGTTTTTAAGCTAAAATGCCCAAAAATAGGATTTTTGTTGAAAAAATGAAAAATTTTGTTTGATCAAAAATTCTGGGCAAATATATAAGGGAAGACCAAGGCGAAAAGCCTTCAATTTTTCCAAGAATAAGAGAGGTGTAAATACCCTTAATTACGCCACTGATACACCCATACACTCTATGAATCAGAGACAGAAAAGCATTTTCGCAGCTATAATGTCGATTCCTAGTTACACACTGAAGATTTATTTTAAAAAAATCTAAAATACCCTAAATCATGGGAATAAGTATTAAAGCAAAATTAGCCTGTATGAGTTAGATAGAATTTTCCATGCTCCAAAAATGTGCGCAATCAATTCCTCGCATAAATTTACCCCATAAAACTTTATCAAAAAAATTTTTTTCCTATAATTTTCATGAAATCGCCTCCAGTTTCATAAAAACGAGTTATTTAAGTTCACCCTGTAATAACACAAATAGAAAAATTCCATAGTATGCATGCTAGAAGCGCGTTGGAGTCGCTCTTTTCCACAAGCAGAGAAATTTTAGTTTGCCCACAAAAGGCTAATGTTAGTTCAATGATGACGTGTATTATGCTTTCTGTTTCTTTAATTGCTTTTAAAATTTTTGCACTTGAATTATTGCATAAAATCACTCCTGAAAATAAATAGAGGCAGAAAAAATAAAATACACTTTGTCTCGCTATTATTTATGTTATGTAAATTTTCCACCCCCATGTTTGCTGCAAATCTTCTATCATGCACATTTTTATGACCTGGGCAACTATCAAAATTAGAAACCTGATTAAAAATTCCACTCTAACAGAAAATTAATCCGTTTAATCTCTTGATGATCGATCTATTTTGATGTGCATGCTCTATTTTTTACAATTTGAACAAATATTTTGCCTCTTTAATTGTTCAACTTTGTCCTCGTATTGATTTGTTTTAAATGTGGCATGTTGGTTCTACTAGTTTTTGTCTGGGGAATGCATTGATAAGAAACATCCTTGATTGTTTTCAAAGAATAAAAATCGGTTCATTTTTTGCCACATAAATTCAAAAACTACGAATTTTATAATGGAAACAAAAACTAGGTCAGTAAGGATTGTTCATTGCATACAATTACGGACAGTCTAATCGTGCTGGTTATATTCATCTTTTCATCTCTTGTAACAAACCGACCCCCGTTTTTCAGACAATGAAATTTTATTGTAAAAGCGAAAGTTTATCGATTTTATGTGTTTAATGCGTATTTCTGACTTAATTCTATAGTTTTTAGATGCAATCCCAGTCATTAACAAAGAAGGAAAAAGAACGCTTAAAATTTTCCCTATTGGTTATATATGGACTATGGAATACTTTTGAACAATGGTGTCGTGTACTATTACCATTTAGTCAGTGGCAATTGCACCCTAGACCGGGATTATTTGATACTTTAATTCTAAATTCTATAGGAAATGCGTCGATATTACTAGGAAGTTTTTTGATAGCGCAAATGGTAAGTAAAATGTCCTCACAATTAAGCCTAAGCCTACATTACTACCAAGTATCCGACATGATAGTCAAAAGTCTCCGAATTTTGTCCAAAATTTTCGACATGGTGGCCAAAAGTTTTCGAAATAAGATCAACATATTTTCCATTACTAGTATCGGTAACTAGTAAATGAAAAATGGACCGTATTTATGAAACTTTTAGCCACCATGTCGGAAACTTTAGCCCCCCCCCTCATAGTAAATATTGAGATGATCCAAAGGTTCTCGGACTTCATTTTTTTATACTCTTTCGACAGAGTAAAAAATGAAAAGTAAGTCCAAGAACTTTTAGATCAACCCAATATTATTATGCATATCAACTTGTTCTAAATGTCAATTTTTAGATAGATACAATTGGAGGAAGGAAAACAGCTATCGTTTCGACAATAATTGTTGGATTCTATCAAGTATGTGATTTCTAACTTATCATCAAAATCCC
>JAQGBS010001254.1:0-16402 GCA_034698545.1 Acrobeloides obliquus | reverse complement strand
TAAGGTTAAAGAGTTATGGTCAAAATACTATATGCAGTAATTCAAAAAATCACAAGAACTTTTGCCGCACCCTGTATAATTAATCGGCATATGTGCTAATTATATTGTTTATATTAAAGAACGTAAAAAAATTCAATGTGCAAAAACATTTCGACTCCAGAGGGAGTCAACCTGGGCATTAAAACTCTAAGGCAAGCACATTATCAATTGCGCCAACCATATTTTCCCCAAAAACCGGATTTTTAAGTTTTCTGCGCTGATTCAGGGAAGCGTTTTCAAGATTAATCAATGTGCGTAATCGATTTTTAAAGATTTTCCTATGTGCGCATAGAAAAACTCCAAAAAGGGTTATTTTTAGAAAATAAATTTTAGGTCTCAAAATGTAAAAAAGCCACTTTTTTTGCGCCACCCTATAAAAACTGACGAGAGCATAAAACACGTGCTACGCTCGAGTCAAATCAAACATTGCTATAATGTCATCTTTACGTAATCACATCTAAACGTTTGTGTCGATAAACGAATAATCCGCAGATGAAAGTCAAAGGCCTTTGACGAAACTACAAGGGATAGAATGCCAATGACGTTGATTGTTAGGCTTAAAATATAAACAGCGCTGCTATTTTTGAAAAAAATTGACTTGAAATGTCAATAGGATAACAATAGAAAACGAATGGATGTTCTTGGAACTTCACTAATTAAATATACAAATTTGGTCTGTGTCGACACGAGAAAAAATACAACTAAGTAAAAGGCATTAATAAGGAACTAAAAAATAAAGTTATAGTCGAATTTTTTTCATGACCAATACGGAAAAAATAATCTCAGATTCATGTGCCTCGCATAAAAATACCTTTAGGCAAAATTTTCATGTATTTTGGATAAGTAGAAAAGAATTTGACCCAAACGGGATCGAACTCTCGTCTTTCGGAGTGCAAAGCGTGAGCTTTACCACTTTGCTATGCTGTGTTAAACTTTTTTGTTCGGCAGCTAAAAAATATTCAACAAATTTCGAACCTCAATAAAACTCAAGTCACACTCGAATCAAAAGTCGATAAGACCAATAAGAAAAGCACGGAAAATAAAGGCCTTAAAAAACTCATCTCATATGCATTTTCCTAAGAAAAACCAATTTTACTTCCCATATCCCTTTCTGCAGACTGCTCGTCATTGTCCACAAATTACTTATGCATTAAAATGTGTCAAATAAATACAAAATGCGAACAAATTGGTTTCGGATGGAATTTTGCTTTCCCCTAAAAAATGAAACCCAATAAAAACAGACAACATGCATTTTTGAACAGCTAAAAAATTGAGAGCGGGAAATATGTTTTCTTAGGGGAATTGAAAATTTTTTTAAATTGAAAAGAAGAATTTCATGAAATCGTTAATGGGTACTACTTCGAAATAGATGACCCACTTTTCGAAAAAATTTTTGAAAATGACCATCTATGGGTAATTTTATGCGCTGGATTCAAAAATCGCACTCCCAAAGTTTGAAAATGCTTCTTGAGCAACAAAAACAAGATGCGACACGGGGTTCAAACTGTATCTTTCTGTAAAAAATAGCAAAAACGTATCCCAAATATACTTCTGTCATTCTATTCATTGTAAATTTGCCACTTAATTATAGTCCTTTTCAGCAGTCAGTGGAAAAATGTCCGATACATCATAGTCAAGTGGTTAGGACTTCAACTTCCACAATGAAGAGACGGGTTCGATCCCCCCTCGAAGCGATTTCTTTTTGCAGCATCCAAAATGGATGAAAATTTTTGCATATGGATATTTTTATGTCAGGAACAAGATGGTGAATAGCATCAAAAAATGCAGTATCTAAAATGAAAATTTTTTCACATAATATCACCATCGTGTTCCTGGTATAAAAATACTCATATGCAAAAATTTTCATCTATTTTGAATGCTGCAAAAAGAAATCGCTCCGATGGGGATCGAACCTGCCCCTTTATTGTGGAAGTCTGACATCTTAACCACTTGACTATGCTGTATAAAACTTTTGTCCACCGACAGTCGAAATGGACTATAAGGGCTTCATGAAATTAGTTCTTTCAAAATTGACATAAGTTAAACACGTTGGTTTTCGATAAAATATATATAAAAACAAAAAAGGAATTCATTGTTGAGTAGCTAGAAAATTTCGACAACCGTGTTCTTCGGAGAATTCGTCCGCTCTTTTGAAAATGAAGTCATATATTATGAATTTTTGGCTGACAAAGAAACATTGTTCATCACCAAAACAACAGGGCAAGAGCAAAAATGCATTTTATGGGAGATGAAAGAATTTTTAATGAAATGCTACAGGTTTGGCACTAGCAAACATTTTTAAAAAATTGTTTTTTCTTTTTACAAGCAATGGAATAAAAATTTTTGCTCCATTGTTTATAAAAAGAATTTTTTGAATATAATTTTTGTCCTAGTGGGATCAAACCTGCGGGCCCAACGTTGCTGAACTTGTCAGATCGGACGGACAGCACTATGGACCACATTGTTATTCATCACCAGACTTGGCCATTGCACTGAATTATTTTTTATTTTGGGCGGAAACGGACTTTATCATGGCTACTTAAAAGGATATTTTTTAGATAGGATTAGGATAATGACTAAAATTTTTATTTTTTCTCAAAATACCTCCCTCGAAAATAGGTAAGTGGTCCAAGGCACCGCCCGTCCGATCTGGTAAGTTAAGCAATATTGGGTCCGCAGGTTCGATCCCGCTAGGGTAAAAATTTTGGTGTTCAAAAAAATTCTTTTACTAATTTTTTCTCTAAATTTCTCCCTCAAAAACGAAAAAAATAAACCTATTTCCCAATTTCTTATTTAAAAAACTTCTTAAGCAGCAAAAATATCACCAGAAATCACGAGGATTGATTCAAACGTTAAGCTACTTATATTATATTTGCCTCTCCCACGAGAGGTAAATCCTCTTATGAAGTCAAAAAAATGCACATAATTTCAAATCATTTGACCGTGAAAAATAACTCTGCTCTTCCTTTGATTGTTTAGACTTTGCTATGTATGGAAATTTCGTTTAGTTAACTAAAGTTTAGCTACCCACATAGTTTTAGGAGTGGCGGAAGTATGAATGATTAAATATGTACCCTTTTAAAAGGGATAAACTTTGTAGCAGCATCTCCGAAAAAAATTTTTGGAATTTTTGCAAAAAAGACTTTTCTAAGGTAATTTTATGCAAAAAATCGATTGCGCGCATTTCCGAAGCTTGAAAATGCTTTCCTGACCATGATTCAGGGAAAATATTGGTTTTTAACAATAAGAAAACACTTAGAAAGGCACTAGACCTTTCCTTACCGTTACGGGATTTTTTCGTGGCGGCCTTCCATTACGGATGGCTATAACTTTTTAAGGACGTTGTTGATTTTAATACGATAAAAACACAGATAATCGTCCACATCTAAACTATTCTTATGCCCTTTCACTTTTTCCATGATGATCTTGGTTGAACTTAAAAATAAAGTCATTTTATAACGGAACAAGGCATCCTCAACCACAAAAAATGCTAGGCAACAGTATTCCAAAGTAGCATTCACAAAAAATCTTATACTTCGTTTCCTGCGCTACGTAAAAAATAGAGCGTGCTTAGCCTAGTGGTTAGGGAGCCAGACTATCAAAATGTAGGTCCAGATTTGAACCCACATGGAATCAATTCTTTTTTTATTGTTCACAATTTATAAAAGATTTTGCATAGGGATATTTTTATGAGAGAAACACAAATCTGCTGTTATTTTTTCATGAAAAATTTTGTTCTAAAATTGGTCAAAAATTACTTTTTATAAAATTTTTTATGAAAAATAACAGCAGATTCGTGTTTCTCGCATAAAAATACCCTTATGCAAAATTTTTTATCAATTTTAAACACTAAAAAAATTGATTTCCGAGAGAGCTCGATTCAGCACCTACATTTTGATAGTCTGGCTCCCTAAGCACCAGGCTAAGCGAACCCAGTAGCGCGAGAAACGGAATATACAAGAAAATTTATTATTAATGACTAAAAATTACTTCCTATTTAAAGAAACGAATAGCATACAAATCTAACATGTGTTAGTATAATTTGCTATGTTATATATATACGAAGCCAAAACGACAGGAGGAGTCCGCCCCCAAATCCGGTGGCAATATATAGGAATTTTTCCCAAATGACTACTAAAAAAAGTCAACAAAGCACTGAGTAGCAGTTCCTTTTATGCGATCAAGTTTCAAGACATTAAAGAAGAATCTGGGTGGCTGGGATTTTAAAGGTTAGAAAAAATAATGCCAAAAATAATTTTTGTAAATATTAAAATTCAGAGGAAAATTAAAATTGAAAAATTGTTGAAAAAATGTTGTTTCTTTTTTGGAAGTCATTTTCAATAAAACATAGTAAATTTACCCCTTATATATAGTACGTTTCCGCCTATAAAAAATAAAAGTCCGCAGAAATCGATTGTGCGCACTTCCAAATTGTGAAAACGCTTCCTTGACCCTGATTCAGGGAAGGAATCGGTGTATTGAAGCGAAAATCAAACATTTTCGGATTTCTATAAGAAAACCGTCGACTCTTAGGTTTTTCTAGGCGGGGAATCGATTGCACGCATTTCCGAACCGTGATCCTTGACCCTGATTCAGGGAAAGGATACGTATTTACGTAAATAAATTGATTTTTGCTTCAATACACCGATTTCTTCCCTAAATCAGCGTCAAGGAAGTGTTTTCAAGGTTCAGGAATGCGCGCAATCGATTCCCCGCCTAAAAAATCTAAGAATCGATGGTTTCCTCATAAAAATCCGAAATGTTTGATTTTCGCTTCAATACACCGATTCCTTCCCTGAATCAGAGTCAAAAAAGCGTTTCACAATTTGGGAGTAAGCACAATCGATTTCCCGCATAGAATTACCCCTAAAAATGATTATTTTAGAAAATTTTTTTCATGAAATAGTCCATAATACCTCCTTTATAAAACGACAGAATTTCTAAAAGTGCAAAGATTTTGATAATCGAAAAAAATTTTAAAAAATCCTAGAAGTAAAATTTTCTAAACTTTATTATTCCGGCAAAGTTCCTTCAAAAAATCATAAAAGCATCTCACGGCCAAGAAACTTTTCGTGGGATTCTTCTATTCTTTGATGAGAAAAAAGTGTGACATTCTTGATTTGACAAGCACGAGTCGTGAAGTTTCGATAGAGTAGAGGAAACATTAATGAAATATCAATACTCCGGATTATACGCAGTTGAATGAAGAAATTCGGACTTCGAATGCATAAAAAAGAAGAAGAAAAATCTTAAGTCTTCAAATTTTCTTGAGCAAATAAAAATGTGAAAGTGAAAAACGTGAGAATTTTTTAGTGAGTTTTTAAAATTGAGATTTGCATTTGTAAAAAATGCATTTTTTGTGAAAATTTTCGATTAAAAAATCCTATGAGCAAATAAACATAAAGAATAAACACAAAATGTTTGAATTTGTGATCTGTCCCTGATTAACAGAGCTAGGGGGAGACTATGGGAGCAATTGCCTCCTCTGAAATAGAAAAAATGAAAATTTTACTCCATTATGTTTTGCAGAAGACCGGTCAAAACAAAAAATCATAAAGATTTCCCCATATATATTTTGATAGGGACTAAAAAAATTTTTCAAAAAATATCAATTTTTTAAAATTTTTACCTGTTTTAAAGCAATTATTTAACTATTTTTCGTTTAAAAAAATCAAAATTTCCCTTGATTCTTCCCTGCATAGTCGTATTTTGGTGAGAAAACGTGTATCCCTGTGGTTGTATTTTGGTGGGAAAACATGCATCCATGCATGATCGTGTTGTGATGAGAAATTAATGAAAAAGTAAAACTTTTACCACTGAACGATGAATAAAACCCACGGAGTTTCCAAGTTCAATATTAAAGTTCATCAAAAAAAGAACAAAGATTAACTTGTCTAAAAACCCCAACAGTTCACAAGTCAATCAAGTTAACTTAAAAATATCATAAATCCCAACAGACAATTCCCATTAAAAGCCCCTATAAAATAAAATTCTAAGTGAAAAGCCCACGTGGGACTCCGCAAAACAATTTTTAGTTATTTCCTTCCTCCGAAAATTTGTTGACGACAACATAAAAATTGCACAAGTTCGTGCTTGCTTGCTCATCGTTTTTGATAAGCAATTCTTCTCGTATTCACACACATGAGATTGATCAGGGTGGAGTGGCGTGCAAATTTCAAAATTCCCAAGAGCAGTTTTAGCAGGAGAGATTTTTCAAGAGAGTCAAAAAAATAAGTGTCAAGTTTTTGAATCGAAGGCAAAGAGCCAGAAAACGAAATAAACTTACTAATCGAATATTGACTAGCAAGTGACACTCAAATTGTCTGGAAGAGTTTTTAGCGCTGGAAAGTGTGAAGGAGTGATGAAAATGTTGGAAGTTGGGGATAATTTAATTTGTTGACGTATGGTGAAATTTACTTGACTTTTCTACAATTTTGAAATTTAAGGCAAGAATGTCATGCAAACTACTTGTTGAATCACATAGTGTAAAATTAGTTGGGCTCGGAGTTGGCATTTCCCCAAATTTATCCAGATTTCCCTGGCAGAATCCTGGGAAAATATTTTTCCCCAGAATTACTTGGTTTGAAAAGACGTTTTCCATTTTCAAGCCTCGTTGGTGCAATGGCAAAGCTTCTTGGCCACAAAGTCGCGGGTTCGAATCCCGCTTTGAGCCAAATTGGCCAATTTGGAATCATTTTCATCACTCCTTCACACTTTCCAGCGCTAAAAAAAGGCTTCTTGGCCACAAAGTCGCGGGTTCGAATCCCGCTTTGAGCCAAATTGGCCAATTTGGAATCAAATTGACACCAAGCGGGATTCGAACCCGTGACTTTGTGGCAACGAAGCCGTTGTCACTGCATCAACGAGGCTTGAAAATGGAAAATAAAGAAAAGTATTTTCAAACCAAGAAATTCTGGAGAAAATATTTCCCCAAAATTCCCTGGGGAAATCTGGATTTGTCCAATTTCCCCGGGACCGGATAAATCCGATAGTTCTATTTCCCAGCCCTGGTTGGGCCTAAACCGAACGGTGGTGGGATACTTGCGGACGGACTTTTGCGGACGAAGGTTTGAAAAATTCAATTTTTTCAAAAATTTGAATTTTTTGAAAAAATTCAATTTTTCAAATGTTTCGTCCGCAAATATCCCGTCCGCAAAAGTCCGTCCGCAAATGCCCCGTCCACAAATGTCCGTCCGCAAGTATCCCACCGCCAACCGAATAAAATATAATTCTTTTCCGCTCATAATAAAAAATATCCGGATGCGATGGCCAAGTGGTCCAAGGCGCTAATCGTCCGGCAAGTTAAGCAACGTTGGACCCGGAGGCTCGATCCCACCAGGGCCGATTTTCAAGTGGACTGGTCCTTTAACATAATTTTAGCGTCAAGCGTCATGACTCTAATGCTAGCATGTGTCCAAGCACCTTTCCAAAATTTTTTCCAATTTTTTTACAAACATAAAAAAATTGACTTCTCACAACTTTTATCTCTTTTATGCCTTACTATGACGTTAACCTCTTAGTCAAGAAAAAATTCAAAGGAAATGTCCTTTCTTTAGGTCACATGGCCTCAAGCAGAATAAGAAGTATTCCTCTTTTTATCCATTCGTTTCGATTTACATATTTTCCTACTAAAATGCAGAAAAAAACTATTCATCATAAAAGTGCACCCTAAGTCAAAAATCCAAAATAAACAAGTTTTTGCAAAAAAAATTTTTGAAACTCCAAAAATGGATTGCTGAAATTTAAAAAAAGAGTCTTTTTCATCCATTTACTCATCACGTGAAATTTTTTGCATTGACTTTTATAAAGCAAATTCTTCGAAATGGATGAGATTCTTGTTAATTTTGCGATTATTGGATATGACAGTTTTTGCCTACTCAAAAGGTTATATGAGGATAAAATTGAATAACAATTTTTTATCTAAAATCCCGAAAAAATTCACTTTTATATTTTAAAAACTATCTTTTACATTCTAAGAAAACCGATAAAAAGTTTATAGTCCGTTTCCGCATTAAATAAAAAAGGTCCGCTGTCGATGGCCAAGTGGTCCAATGCGCTGACCGTCCGATTTAGTAAATTAAGTAACGTTGGGCCCGTAGGTTCGATTCCCATAAGGGTAAAACCTCTTGATTTTCAAAAAAACTTTTTTACAAACAATGAAGCAAAAAATTTTTTCTCCATTGTTGATGCTTTTAAAAAAATTGAAATTAATACTATTATTTAATGTCACTTTTATGCTTGAACAATTCCTAGAAATCCATAATTTTCCTTCATTGTTACTAGGACTGGGACAAGTTTCTCTATAGTTGAGATCTGTTATTACATCTGGAGTTTCCGCCAATCTATTAATTGTTGGCGGTTCAATAAAATGATCTGATTCTTCAACAGTTTGTTCCGCATCCATTTTTCATGCATATTTTTTTGTACAAACAATGGAGCAAAAAATTTTTTCATTTTGTATAAATTTTTTTTAAAAATCAAATGTTTTACTCTAGTGGGAATCGAACCTGCGGGCCCAACATTGCTTAACTTACCAGATCTGACAGTCAGTGCCTTGGACCACTTGGCTATCAACAGCGAGCTTTTTTTCATTTGGTGCGGAAAGAAAGCTTGCCACTTAACCATCAATCGATGGATTTAAGATTACTAAACAAAGACTAAAAGAAAAAATGAAAATCTAGTAATCCAAAAATTTATACAATAAATAATAAATAAATAAATAAAAAAATCACGTCTACAAAAATTTATCAACAATCGAATTATTCATCAGCGTAACGTTTGCCTTCAAAAATTCCTCCGGATCATGACGACACACGCCAAACGATTTCAACCCAACCTTTGTCTTTTCATTGAGCTTTTTCGTCAATCGACATCGATATTTTAAGAAAGCACATAGGTTTGGATGGGTGTTATTTTCAGTGTCACACACCGGGAACGAGCCATAGCCTGCAAAAAAGAACTAAACGTACAAAGATTTTTCTATGTAAACAAAAGATACGTAAAAAAGCAATGAACAATACACACGTTCCATTGAGACGAAGTAAAAATAGAAAAACTTATGTAAGTACAAAAATTATATACCTGATGCGGAGCATAAATTTTCGCAACAAGGACCCATGTAATCTAATTCAAGACTTTTATCAAACCTAAAAATTCAACGCTGTAATTTTTTACTCAGTAGCGCAGTGATAAATGTCTCACTTTACAATTAAAGTGTCGCTGGATCAATTCTTCAGGGAGTGATGCCCAGGCTGCCTGCTATCAGTCGTGCCGCGCCTTTTATGACACTAGCAGTCTTGTCGGCACAACAGCGTTATGCCACAAGTTGAATGGGTTTGAGTATTGAGACGAAAACCTTGAATGTCAAATTTTTTAAATACGCTTAATTATTGGGTGTATATGGTGACGGCATTTCTTTATAACCCTGATTCATGTTTTCGTTTCAATAACCTAAAACAATGATCAAATATGATAATTTCGGTGTCAGTGTTGTTCGTCTCATCAACCTATAAAGAATGTTGTCTTTCTTTTTTAAATACACCCAATAATTAAGCAAATATTTAAAAAATTTAAAATTCAGGGTTTTCGTGTCAATACTCAAACCCATTCAACTTGCGGCACAATGCCGTTGTGCCGGAAGTTTTGTGGCACGACTGCTATCGTAGTGCCTTATGGCAACAACACGATTGTTAGAGGCGCTAATAGCGTCGTGAAATGCGCGGTACAACTGATGGCAGGCGGCCTCAAAGTTACAATAAGTGATAATTTTGTCACCGACCTTAAATATGCGACTTTTTTGGGCACGATAAAAAATTGTTCGTGGTGACAACTTTGTAATTTTGACCATAGTGAGCTCGATCCCTTGATCTTTTAATTATAAAGTGAGTAATTTACCACTGCGCTATTGCATCACACATTCGGAACTTCCGACTAGATTTTACTTTTTGTTCTTCCTTAAAACACTTTTTTAAGACTTACACTGTTTTCATAATACACTTGGCATTCATGAAGGCACATAAATTGGAATGAGTTCTCCCAGTAGAGTCACAAATTGGCTCCTTTGTAGGTTGGCATTGTTTTACACACTGACATGCTGGACTATCCATATTCATAGCTAAATGTTGACCATTTTGTTTAAGTTCAATACATTGTGCGTATTCAAATTTGCATTTACTGTCATAGACCTAAAAAATCCACGCAACAAATTTATAAATCAAGCATATGAAATAGAAGCAAAAGGTCTTTTGCTTCTATTAGTTAGACTAAGCCTGGCAGTATATAGTCTGTTACACCGAAAACGTACAAGTCAAAGTGGATCACATGGTACAGAGGAATTTTGAAATTTTTTTCATGTGAAAGACTCTGGTTCGACCCCTGGCCCCGATATAAAGTTTTTGCAATTTCAATAAAAATTTTTTCATCGAAGCCTGTAATTCTGTTTCTAGATTACGGGGGAAAATATTTTCTTGAATCCGAAATTTTGGTCTATTTAGAAAATGAAAAAATTGAAATTAGGCAAAAAATTTTGATCTTCTGAGGATGTTAAAACTATCGATATAAGGGATCCAAAATCTAGAGACAAAATTACACATGTGCAAAAATTTTCATGAAAAATGCAAAAACTTTTTATCGGAGTCGAGGATTGAACCAGGGTCATTTGCCCGATAGTCCAAAATTCCACTGCGCTATGTGACCATAACAATTTTACTGTTCCTCTGAAACAGTTCTAGTGAAACAGAGAGATCACAATTTTTTCTCTTACTTGCCCACGATGATCACACACTGGAGTTTCATACATAGTACATTGTTGTTGCCTGCAGCATGGTCCATCATAGTGATAGAATACATCTAAAAGAGTCATGCCAATAAACTATAGGGTGCCCCAAAAAATGACAATTTTGTGATATTTGGGCAATTTTTTCAAGTTTTTTAATTTTCATCTAAATAATCCTATTGTATGCAAGAAATCAATTGCGCTCATTCCCTGATCTTGAAAATTCTTTTCCCTGATTCAGGGGAGAGACGTAAATACTAAAGCTTTTTTTTTAAATTTTGACTTTCTGAATATAGGACAATTTGTTAGCGGAGCTCATTTTGGCCTACTGGTGATCCCCACGAAATCGAAAGGGTATACGCGTGATACTTACAATCATTTTCTTCATCATGTTGCGTACAATTAAGAATGCATCTATTCATAAAAGTGTATTGTATGCCACCTATAGATCCACAAACGGGTTCGATTTTCATAGGACAAGAACATTGGCCGGCTAATGTAAAATTGAATTCACCCGAAATTCTAAATCATAATCGATTCAGCTTACCGAGCGCTCCAAAAAGAATACCATATCATGGGGTTTTGGGGGGTTGACCCATGGGTTGGCTAACGTGCTTGGCCTTCACTTATAGGACGCAGGTTCGATCCCGCACCCAAAAATCTTTTTTTGTTGCCAGCATCCATGAAGATTTGCGGGGAACACGCTGTTATTTTTCCATGAAAACTTTTAGCAAAATTGAAAAAATCGAAAAATCTCAAAAAATCTAAAACCTTTTTCCAATTTTTCCAAAAATTTCCGTGGAAAAATAATAGCTCCATCGTGTTCCCCGCATAAAATAGTGTATATGCAAAAATTTTCATGAATTTTGACAACAAAATAAGAAACGACTTTTTGGAGTGGGATCGAACCAACGCTCTATGAGTGAAGGCCGAACATGTTAGTCAATCGACCATGGGTAAAACCCCCAAAACCCCATGATATGGTACTCGACAAAATTTTTAAATAGACTTTAAGCCGTATGCACAATTGACGCTAAAGTTAGCGTTAACGCTATTAGCTGTAGCTAACACTAATAGCTGCAGCAATATGCACAACTGCTGCTATTAGCGTTAGCTATAACCATAGGCGTAGCCAAGGGGGCTAGGGAGCTTTATCCCCCTGTCATTTTTTAACAAAAATTTACACGTTCAGCCCCCCCCCCCTGTCGCCGATTATCCCCCTCTATCGCAGAATCCTGGTTACGCCTATGGTTACAACTAAAAGATGCAACGCTAATAGCTGTAACTAACGCAAAAGCTGCAGCTAACTTTAATAGCTGCAGTTAGTATGCACAACTGCAGCTATTAGCGTTAGCTACAGTTAATAGCGTTAACTTCAGCTGTGCATACGGCCCTTTAAATAGCTCACCTTGTAATACAAACAGCTATAACAAACAAAACCAATGGCTTTTTCGCCATCGGTTTATATCCAAACTCTTTTTTCCTCTACAAAGAAATGATATATAGACAGCTGATTAACACTAGTCACCTCAAATCTTTGACTCTATAGTTTCTAGTGTCCGGTCTCGTTTTGCAAGAACTGGACTTTCTCTAAGCGCGGTCAAAAATTTCAACCTTTTCCGCGTGATGTTTGCATAATCCTTTGTATTCGTATGTAATACTTGAGTGAGAAACTACCATCAAAGCAGAGGATATTGTGTGAGAGAAGATTCGTATGGATCTTATGAAAAATGGTGTCATGATATCAAAGGGTTTACCGCAATTGAATTTTCATGAATTTACGATTAAGTAATTTAATATTTTCTAGGGGGTTTCTTAAAGCAAATATTGGGCTTTTATGAAATTAAAGATATATTTTATTCAATAAGTACAATTAGAGGCCACATTTTAAGTTGTTTCGATGAATCAGACTTTCTGTTAAGAATATCAAACAAGAAAAAGGGCGTAGGCAGACCCACCAGAAATGGGAGGGGCAACCCTAACCCCCGCCATGGCTAGGGTTCTGGCTAAGCATCTATCGCAAGTTAGGTGACGGTTGCCTCCCCAACCACCCCACTCCCATTTCATATGCCTCTGATTTCGTCATTTTAATGCTTTATATACCACCTATCTTTTTGGGTAGTGAAAGAATGTTTCGGTCTAGCCAGAGAACACTTCAGCAAAATTTGTTTACTCTATTAAACTTTAGAGTAGTCGGAATCTTTTGTTTGTGAATATTTTCCGCTTACGTAATTTGAAATGTAAATAATAAAGTTTTAATATTTTCAATTTTTTCGGGGTAAAATTTTTTAAACAAAATTTAATCCGTACTAGACTCACGGCGGGTTTTTTCTGGCCAAAATTGGAGAAAATTTAAGATTTTAAAAACGAATAATGCCATCTAGCTCAACGAGACAAGTAAAACGAGTTATATATTGTCCCAACACGTTATGGAATCACACGGCCGAGTGGTTAGTGTACAAGGATTGCACTTATAGGTCGCGGGTTCTTATGTTTTTTCTCGTGTCTAAAAAATACAAAAAAGGGTACCTCCTAAAATATTTAAAAATTCGATTTTTTCAATTTTCTCTAAAATCTTTTTGTGCGCATGTCCGAATTTGGTTTTGCAAAAGTCAAGTTTCAGGTCGAAGAAAAATGAAAAGAATGTATTGAATTACTTGTAAAAACAATGAAAATTTTAAAAGGAAATCTCAAAGTAATCTTGAAAAATGTTTGTTCAGTTTTCCAAGTTTTATGAATCGAACTCGAGCTAGGCTGAAAATGGATACTATGTAAAGGTCTCTTTATGAATGGAATCGAAAAATTGCCTTGACTCCCTTATGTTTTTGCCAAAATGTTGAAAAATTTTTTGAAAAAAGGGTTTCCGATGAAAAATTTTTGAAACTCTTTTGCCAAACATCTGCTGATTCAATTCTGTCTATTTTTGTAATAATCCTTTCAAAAGAGTATCTCTCTTCAAGGACCAGTTCGAGCAGAAAAAATTACCATTTTGTTGATATTCGGAAAGTTTATAAAAAATGAAGCATTTTTTGTTTTTACGGCTCCCTCTGAATCGTTTTAGCTTTTGAGATAAATGCATGTGCAATTGGCAATTTGAAATTTTGTGTATTACAACGAAAACATGTACCTGATAGTTTTTCCCTGAATCAATAAAATCTGTATATTGAGAAGAAAATAATGACTGGTCTTTTAATCAAATCAAGCAGTGGTTATAAAACCATTCAGCTTTAGCCTAATCCAATTAGTTTGATAAACAATAAAATCTGGATAACGTCCCCACAGAGAGAAAAAGAAATCTCCTTCCATTCAACATATTTCCCACTTGTGACTAGAATGGCTTATTCAACAATTGCCTCTAATAACTATCCTACTACCATTTGTACTCAAGATTGTGCTCCAACTGCACATTTCGAGATGCATATTTCGTCTCAACCACAAACTTTGCATGATCAAGTTTTCCTACCACCTCAAACAATGGCGGAAATTTCTCTAAACTCACGCGAACTTTCCAAAGAAATTGAGGATATTCGAAAGATGACAAAGGCCGAGAAGAGGAAGCGACGTCGAGCCACACCGAAGTATAGAAATTTACATGCTAGTCGTGAAAGGTATGGAGATCATAGGGGTTGTGGCTGTTCAGCTAGGAAAATATGCTATTTCATGGCTAGCTTTATATAATGTGTCGGCTACATGGCGAATTGTATAAAGAAGCCGACCTTCCGATCTGACAAGTTAAGCAACATTGGGCCCGAGGTTTGATTCCTACGAGGGTAAAAACTCTTTTGCAAAAAAGCTTTGAAAAACAAAAGTTTTATCCTCATGGGAATCGAATTTGTGGGCCCAACGTTCTTAACTTACCAGATCTGACGGTCGACTTTTTTATACATTTCCCTACGTAGCCGACACTTTATATAAAGCTAGCCGTGAAAAGATAATATTTAAAGAAAAAATAACCAACTCATTAATTTTTAAACTTCATTATATAATTTAAAAAGCATATTTTCATGAAGTGATAAAGTGTTAGTGTTATTTAAGTATAGTCCGTTCCAAAAAAAGTTTAACACAATATTTTCAAGTAATCCAAGGCGCCGCCCGTCTAATCTGACAAGTTAAGCAACGATGGGACCGTCAGGTTGGGACCCCACAAGGACAACAATTTTGACTTCCAAAAAACTTTTTTTGTAAAAAAATCAAGAAAAAAATTTTTGCTTCATTTTTTGGGAAAAAGGTTTTTTAAAAATCAAAATTTTTGCTCTTGTGGGATCGAACCTGGCGGTCCCAACGTTGCTTAACTTGCCAGATCGAACGGGCGGTGCCTCGGACCATTTGGCTATCGACCTTTTTTTATTTTGGTGAGGAAAGAAAGCATTCAATAAAATATTTTGTAAACTTTTTTTCAGAATCCGTGTAGAAGCTTTCAATAACGCCTTTGCAAGACTACGCGCTTTACTTCCAACATTGCCAGCAGAGAAGAAACTTTCGAAAATCGAAATCTTACGGCTCTCAATTGCCTATATCAGATATTTGGACAATCTATTGATTTTATAATCATATATTAGGGCTGGGTGAGACCAGACTGAAAAAAGCAAATGACTCCCAGCCTAGAAAAATCGCTAGATAGCTGGTTAAAAAATCCCTAGATAGTTGGCTAAAATTTGAATTTTAGTTCATTTTCTCTTCAATACACCCACCTCTTCCCTGAATCATGGGCATTGAAGCATTTTCACATTTCAGAAATGCACGCAATCGATTTCCAGCATAAAATTACCCTTATATGAGTTGTTTTTCCCTTAATCAGCTGTCTGAGGATAGTAGGATAAGCTCATTTTAAGATCAAGTGTGATGTTTTTTAGAACTTGATACAGTCGACTCTCCATATAGTGACACCCCTCTCCCCCCTTCTTCAATTTAATTAGTGATCCTTGTATAGCTTTTTTGGTGCATCCCTGCTTAGTCGTATGACGAAAAAAATAAGAATTAGTAATAATCCTGATTTTTCCATCATACGACCACGCAGGGATGTATCAAAAAAGCTATACAGGGATCACTAATCGAATTGAAAGGGAGTGTCACTATATGGAGAGTCGACTGCATTTAATTAAATGTATTAATAAAAAACTGCAATCAAATTTTGTGTACCGCTATTCATCCTACAAACCACCAAAAAGTTGATTACATAATATCTAGATGACCCCATAACTTTACCGACTTGGGTTTTTAAGAACGGTCAACCAATCTTCTGATTCCGGAGCTTGTGTCACCCACATTTGGTCATTCTGAAGATTGAAAGCCTGCAATCATGAAGAGTTTTTCATCCGAGTACATAATTCTTCTGTGAAATCCATTCGCAAAACAACGTTTTATTTAAATTCTCACTTAACAACCCTAGAAACAATAATGAAATAATTTATTAGCGCAAATATTTACTCTTAAAGGACCAGTCTAGTAATTTACAACCATATGAAAAAATGATATATTCGAAAAGATCATAAAAAATGGAGCATTTTTTTATGGCATGTTCTGAATCGTTATAGTTTTTGAGATAATTGCGTTTGAAATTTTGAATTTGTTACAAGCTCTTCGTTGTAA
>JAQGBS010001253.1:0-16414 GCA_034698545.1 Acrobeloides obliquus | reverse complement strand
GAAAACATGAATCAGAATTTTCGTTTCAATAACCCAAAACAATGTTCAAATTTGATAATTTTGGTGTCATTTTGTTCATCTCGTTGAGCTATAAAAAATGTCGTCTTTATTTTTTTACAACCTAACAATTTTTTATTTTAAGCTTTTTAAGTAAATTCAAAAAATAATTTCAAGTGCAGGCTCTTCGTTTCAATATTCAAACCCGTTTAAAAATTTTTTTGTTTCGCTCATAATCTTTTACCGTTAGATTTTCAAGTGGTGCTGTAAAAGCAAAAAATTCTCCAAATTCTGTGCTCTATCACATGGCATCAATTCTCCAAAAGTGGACTGATCCCAGTGCCGTACCCAAGATTTTTTCATAGAGGGGGTATAAGATCCCGATTTTTTATTTTAGTCAAAAACATAAATGGAACCCTTTGGATTTAAAAAATTTTTTTTAGCCCATGGGGGGATATATGTACTCTTTGTACCTCTCATAGGTGGATAGAGGGGGTCCATTTTTCCGAAAATTTGCGGGGGGGGGGTCATTTTTTCACAAATTTTCACTAAAAAATGACATTTTTTGACCAAAAAATGCTCAAAAATTGCTATGTTTGCTCAAAAATGCGTTTTTGCCACAAAAAATGTCATTTTTTGAGCCAATTTTTGATCTCCGGCTGAGAATTTGTGGGAGAGGGGGTCAGGCCTCCAAGTGTGAGGGGTCTATTTATGGATCCCATCTCCACCTATTGTACCCCCCCCCCCCTACGGCTATGACTGTTCCTTTGATCAATTGAAAAATACCTATATAATCGATTTTGAAGTTGTCATAACTCCTATATTCACTATTGACAGAATCTATGACTTTTTGATGATTTGAATTTATCTTTTTTAATTTCTTGGTTATGCTATGACCAGACCAGTTATTTCGAGAAATGTAGAACAGCCATGTAAGGACGCATAAAAATTAAGATAGAGAAGTTATTCATGATAAAGATACCTATAGAAAATAAAATCGTAGCATGAGCAAAAAATTGTATCAAATTTACAGGATGAAGAACGAGAATTCTTTGTGGCAAGACATATTCAAGAAGAAGGCAAAAACCTAAAATAAAATAAAAACTAACAGGACTGGAATAAAGAATAAGAGCTTATTCTT
Source organism: Acrobeloides obliquus (assembly GCA_034698545.1). Taxonomy (NCBI): domain Eukaryota; kingdom Metazoa; phylum Nematoda; class Chromadorea; order Rhabditida; family Cephalobidae; genus Acrobeloides; species Acrobeloides obliquus. Next base: position 15,276 of record JAQGBS010001253.1, on the reverse strand, counting down.
TATGCCAAGATGCTGAAGGAACCTCTTCCTCTAGCTAGAGGCAGGACTTCCCTGATCAAGATTACTTTCATAAATTCCAGAATCTCCCTGATCAAGATTACCCTCATGATTGGAACGATATATATATCGTGGGGGTACCCGACCCAAAAGTTCTATTATGAGGTGGGGTATATGGCCCTATAGGGATCGAAGAATCGAATTTTTAAAAACAACTTATGCTGTTCGTCTTAGCTCGGTGAGAGGAGTAAAACGAGTACCATAAAGTGGGAATTCCCGACCCCCTTTTTAGGTGGCATCCCTGCGTGATCATGGGGAAGGGGTACCCCATGGTATGGTACCCGATCGACTTCTTAGGCTTAGGCTAAAAACAAAAAATGCTCCATTTTTCATGAACTTTCCGAATATCAACAAAAATTGGCAACTTTTTCCCACTAAACTTGTCCTTTAAGCATATCCTGTTTTATTGAATGGCCCAATAAAAAGCTTACTAAAAGGCAAGCAGGCATGAATAAATATTGTTAAACTCGTTCTTCGTAGATGATGCTCAATAAAATTAAACCTTTCTTCACAAATATAAGAATGGAAAATATTTGGTATCGTAAACCCGGCCAATTGAAATGCTTGGGGTGGGACAATAACAACTAAGCAGAAAAACAAGTGCACTATTGCCCAGAAGACCAATTCCTTGCCTTGGACTCCCAGCTCTAGCATTTTGGGTTTGATTATCCTGAAATTTGTTGACTTTATTAAAAATTCCAAGTTTATTTATATGTTTCCGAGGAACACGTTTCCTTATTAAGAAAAATAAAACCAGAAATAGAGAATAAATAAAACGCCATAAAAACTATCGCTTTAATAAATTTTATATTTGAATCACCATGGGCTTAAAAACTGAGGTAGGAAAGCGTTAAACTTTTTTATAAACTTTAAAAATTCCAAATTTGTCCTAAATGGCTCAGTGGTAGTGGTCCCGACTTTGGTTCAAAAGGTCTCTGATTCGATTCCCATTGGTGATGAATTAATTTTGCCTCAAAAAAGGTGTTATTTTCAAAATGCTATAACTCGTAAATTTCATAAACTTTTTTAAAGATAGTACCGGCATAGGTTACCAAGGGGAGGGGATACAGTACCCCCTCACCACTCATCCTCGGACCTTCCGCCTTTATAGTCATTCATCCATCCATCATGGGGGTTCATGTACTCTCCCCCCCCAAATTCATTCATCATATAAATTTTTGGAAAAATCGACCTTTTGACGTAAGACCTTGTGAATGTGTGTCCCAGATCCTGATTCAGGAAAATAAGTGTGTAAATTTGTATTTGTTCGCTTTTATATCCACACTTATTTTCCTGAATCAAGATCTGGGAAGCATTTTCAATGAGCAATCGATTTCCCACATAAAATTACCCTTATATGGGTCATTTTTAAAATGTTTGAAAAAAAATTTTGAGTCGAAAAAACATGAAAAAATAGCCCTAATTTCGTTTTTTTTTTTATAAATCCTGTATTTAATTTTATTGCATTTAACACGGGAACACTCCTTCAAATTTTCGGTATATTCTGCTATTTTCAGCTATTCTGAACAACATCCAAAAATATACCGGAAATTTGAAGGGGTATTCCCTTGTTAATGCTGTTAATATGACTTAACGTTGCTGATGAATAATATGCTTGAAACATTTTATACAGTTTAAGCACGATGAGAAAATTTTCGGCTTGTTTCTGTAATCATTTAACGAGTCAAACATATCAAATGTATAATATGTAATTGACGTCAAACTTTCCATAAAACAACTAAAGATAAAGATGGTCTTTAGGAATATTACGAATGTCAAATGACGTGAGTTTATGAAACTCATCATTTAAAATGTTTAATTTGGAAATTATTAGGGTATTAAAAAAAAGGTAGGCGAGGTTACTTTATGGCTTCCGGTGAATAGGTTAGGTCAGGGTTAAAGGGTCATTCACATATCACATGATCAAATTTTTAACATTTTTAGACCTCCTATGCCTCCTCCGTGATCAAACACGATCACGAGCTTACCCCCCCCCCCTCCCCCACCGTGATCATGGCCAATTTTTTTCTTTAAAAAATACGCATTTTTATGTAAAAATGGAAATTTTTTTCGATTTTGATCAGTTTTTTTCGATTTTGGCAATTTTTCGATTTTGACTTATTTTTTCGATTTTGACCAATTTTTTCGATTTTAACCAATTTTTCGATTTTTTGGGCCGATTGAGGTCAGGGAAGCGTTTTCAAGATTTTTTAATGCCCTCAATCGATTCCTCGCTTAGAAAAACACCCTCATAGGGTTATTCTAGAAAAAAATGAAATAAATTTTTTTGGCGAAAATTTGATCAAAAAATCGCAAAAATTCACTTTTTTTAGCCACGCCCTGTAGTTTATACCATGGTTGAGTATTAAAAATCACAGCCATAAAAATGTGATCCTTTCCGAAAGAACCACTTTTTCAAATACTTCTTCACCAAATAGAATCCGGATTTGTTTTTGTTTCCTTAGTCTCACTGACCACTCATGACGTTAATTGTGGTCAAATTCTTCAACTATTTTTCTTTCAGCGCCCACAGTGTTTGCTAAAGAGTTTTTCTGTGACCAGTTATTTTCTACGTAAACCATGTGTTTACCCACAAATGATTCAAATTCACTCACTTGGTTCTAGTTTGTGAAAATTCTTATCGCTTCTTAAATAAGAAAGTGACACCTTCGCACATATCGTCATTTTGAGCCAGAATGACGACTTGTGTATATGTTTTTTGTATACATTTTGTAATGTTGCCTTTTTGGTTCGTGTCGACATGGTTATAAAAGGGTTTGATGCGAATGTTCTTTGATTGTTTATTTTAGTGGATTGTGGTAGAGTTTATAGTGATTTGGAGTTTGTGGTTCAATTTATGACATATAAATGTTTTATTCACGTTGTTTCTTGACCCCTTTTTTGTTTACTTTTTTCCATTTCGGGTGATTCTATTGTTTAAATATTGTTGAAAGATCTGTCCACTTGTTTTTTAAGATATTTTTCTATAAGTCAACTTAAAAGAACTTTTTGAGCTGTACGACCTGGGGGCACACTTAACGTGACTCCAAAGGCCGAAGTAAAAAATGTTAAAATTTTTATAGAAACACACTCCCTAGGGGTAAAAATTGACGCGGAACATACAGATGCTATTATATTTACTCCAAAATCATCGAAAACCGATGAACTTTCACATTTTTGATTTCAAATTTTTTATCTAACCAAATAAGAAAAAATGAAAAAAGTGAATAATGGTTGAGAAATGGAATGTGAAAATTCATCGATTTTCGATGATTTTTGAGTGAAAATAATAGCATTAGAATGTTCCGCGTCAATTTTTATCCCTAGGGAGTGTGTTTCTATAAAAATTTTAACGTTTTTTACTTCGGCCTTTGGAGTCACGTTAAGTGCGCCCCCCAGGCCGTACAGCATCAAATTCCAACTGCAGCCTATGAAAAATGGACTTTTCTAATGATATTTTTATGTTGCCCTATTACGAAATGGTGAGAAACTGCGGACTAGGGAACACTCCAAACTCAAATGGAATTTTTGGGTACACTAAGGATTCGCGAGCCCACTTAAAGGGGCGTGTGAATCTTGTCCGTATCGGGTCAAAAAAGCAGATGTAGGGGATCTGCTCAAAAATCGTGTTCACATCAAATTCAACATCAAAATCGTGTTTCTCGCATGAAAAAAACCCCTAAAGGGTGAATTTTATTCGAAAAAATCAAGAAGTTTTTTTGTTGACCCGATACGGACAGGATTCACACGCCCCGTTTAACATGATTTTCTTCTAGACTTTTTTTGAAATGATCTCTCTAAGGATAACTTTATTCGGGAAATCGATTGCGCGCATTGACAAAAAATGAAAACGAGTTTTTTTCGAAAAATGAGCCGTATCTACTTCATAATCATATGACTCTTTAGGGCCACATTTTTAACAAGAATCAATACTTATGAATTAGATACGGTTCATTTTCCAAAAAAACTCGTTTTTATGTTTTGTCAATGCGCGCAATCGATTTCCCGCATCAAGTTACCCTAGAGAGGTCATTTCCAAAGAAAAAAAGCAAAAAAAATTTTTTTTGAAAAATGTTCTTCTAGGGGTAAAAATAGGTGTAAAAAATCGATTGCGCACATCGCTGTCGCGTAAAAATTCTTTCTTCATTCTACCAATTTTTGCTCTGTATCTTCTCTTCTCTTTCTTTCCTTGTATAGTTCCAAATCTTGTATTGCTCGTTTAAAACTTCTTTTTGAAAAAATCAATTCAATTTAACGGAGAAAAGTCGAATAATCACCTAGGAAAACATAACAATAGGATTGGAAAGTCATAACTTGCGACTCACATTGATTCTTCATGTTCATCTTTCATTTTTGTACTTTTCCATCAACAAAGTCCCAGCAGTCTTGTAAAAAAAAGTTCGCTCATGTGTTATAAAATGTCTGCGAGTGTATTAGTTAAATTTTAAAGTACAATGTTATTTTCTTTCTTTCCGTTTTGTCGTATTGTCCTGAGCTCGTGATTTCGGGGATTTTGAAGAAAAATACTTTTTTTAAATTTGTTGAATTTTCGTTTCAATAATAAATTAATATGAAAATCAGGCAATAAAAGTAAGACAATTCGGAAAACTTTTTGAAAATTCAATTTTTTTACCTCAAGGGGTCGAAAAATCGAATTTTCAAAAAGTTCTGCAAATTGGCTGAAATTTTGAATGGGGGGGGGGGTTTCAACGTGTAGAACAAGAATCTGAATAAATTTTTTGATTTTGACAACTAGAAGGTACCCCTATGAAGTGTATACCCCTAAAATGGCTCAAAAATTTGTATTCCCTGAATCAGAGCTAGAAAAATTTTTTCACACCTCGAAAATGTGTGCAATCGATTCCCCGATTAGAAAAACAACAATAGGGACGAAAAGTTCACTTTTCAATTTTTGCTCACTTCTTAATCATGACACATATATTCTTTTGTCTAAAATGTTTTCATGACGTCAATGTACACTAGTTTGGGGTTTTCTTAGGCCTTCTCTTGTCTAGTTTTTTTTTAAATATCAAACTCAAATTTTTTTCTTTTTACACAGTTTTTTAACGATTCATTGTTTCCTTATTAGCCTCTAAATTTTATCTTGTTTTGGTTTAATTTAGGGGTAGATCTTATATCTTATAGGATGAGTAAAAAAAGTACATTTTTGTGATTTTTGGGCCCAAATTTTAAGGAAAAATTTTTTGGGACCGAAATTTTTTACTAAAAACGACCCATATAGGGGTAATTTTATGTGTGGGAAATTACCCCTATATGGGTCATTTTTATTGAAAAATTTTCCGGTCCCAAAAAATTTTTCGAGCCCCAAAAATCACAAAAATGCACTCATGTGGACTCACCATATATTTATCGTAAAAATAAATATAAAACCGCGATTATAAATATTTTTTGTTTACGTCAAATATTTTAATCTCCTTTTTTCGATAAATTTTGATAAATTCTCGATAAATTTTGATAAATTTATCAAGAAAAATAACGAAAAAACCTGATTTTTTGTTGTTTACGAAAACTTGTTGCATTTAAAGATGTTTATAAGAACAACATTCTCGAGATCTCGTTGCAAAATTAATTTCAAACCATGTAAGATTGGTGCGCTTTTGTTATTTTTGTCGAAAATATTCCATTTGTCACAATAATTTATTTCCAAATTTCTCAAAGTCATCGAAGTCTTTTCAATTGAAATTTCATTTTTGGCCATTTTTCTACGCAAATAAATGCCAGCCAAAAAAAAAATTGGCTGATCGGTGTTTCTTTTCAAGAGAAATTCATTGGTGGTTGTTAGAGAGCGCAGAGGAAAATCGTTGGTATATACATGAATTTTCTGTTGCTCTTTGCTCAATAATAAAGGCTTAGCCTATAAGCTGCGCCTTCCCAAAATATTTACTTTTTTGCTCGGTTGCCGTGTTATAAAAGATTTTTTGTTAGTACAGATGTTACAAATTCTTCAAAATCTAACAGTTTCGGTGTCCTTTCGGTGGTTTTCATGATCGAAAAACAGGCTTTTACATGAAATTTAGACTCTTACAATTTAGACCACAAAATTTAGACTCGAAATTTAGACAACCAAAAATTTAGACATTCGAAATTTAGACAATATTTCATGGTTTAAAGGAGTAGTCCAGTAAGTTGCAACGAGTCCGAATTGTTTCTGGAATCAGGTCATGGCCTTTTTTTTCTTTTTTTAACTTTCTTAATTTACTTGCGAATGACCTCAATCCCAAAATAGAAAGGGATTTGAAGGATGTTTGTTCACGTGTAATTCCCTATATTCTAAAAAATCCAAAATTCAAAAAATTCGAAACAGAATTCGAAAAAATAGAATTCGAAACACTATATTGTTTAGAGTACATTCATATTTTATTGTACCATTTTTATCACTAATATCCCCATGGTTCAATTCTTTTGAGGAAAAGTACCGACCCTGCCTTTTGAACCCATTAAATCATAAAAATGGTAATAATTTTCACCTATAAAAAATGTCCCAAATAAATTGGCTGACTCATTTGAAATTTTGCCATTATATAGGTCAATTAGCATTTTTTCTCACATCATGATCCGTCATGACGCTGTCGTGACACCTATCATGATGGCATCGCGGCTTTATGATGGCATCTAGACGTCACGACGGCATCATTACGTCGAATTTAAAAACTGAATTTTTCGATTTTTTAAAAAAATTTTCATACACTTTAAATTTCACCAAAATAACCCTAATAGAGGTTTTCTATCTATCCGAGAAATCGATTACGCGCATTGCCAACTCTTGAAAATGGGTCCCTGGCTCTGAACTAGCCTTTACACATACAATTTCCCTGAATCAGGGAAACGTTCTAAAGGTTCGGCAATGATCACAATTGATTTCTCGCATAGAAACATCAGATAGGTTTTTACTCGATATAGAGTTTTTTGGTGAAAATTAAACAACTTGTAATTTTTTCAAAGTTGAACAAAAATATCAAAACCAAGTTTTTTGACCTTTTGTATAATCGACTTATGATTTTTGAGATAATTAACATATTTTTACTCCTAATTTAATTAAAGCAGGACTACCCTTGACCCATTTAATCCTTTTATCATTGTTAATGACATTTTCTTCCATTATAAGTACCGGTTTGAGCTAAAACACAGGTCGTAAATCTAATGGTTGAGCTAGGAGCTATAGAGTGCTATATGTTTTGATCAAAAATTTATTTTAGAACTGGTTTATTGTGCTTTGAATTAGGGTGTCACATGATTTTATGCTCAAAAAATTCGATTTTACATTTTTTTAAATAATTTATATTGATCTTGTGTGTAAAATGTACAGTGCATTATTGTGATTTTTGAGATCTGAAATTTTTAGAATCGGCAAATTTTTTACTAAAAACTATTTTTTGTTGGTCTTATTTTTTCTTATTTTTTGTTGGAAAAATCTTCAGGCAAAAACAAATTGCTTCAAGTGGGAGTCGAACCTGAGCCTTCTACATAAGAAGCGAGAGCAAAACCACTGAGCTAAGCATTCTACTAAGGATAAGTTCTTTAAGAGAGGCCAATTCTTATTTTTTTTAAATTTCAGTTTTTTAAAGTCCACCCTTATTACCTATTTTTTCAATTTGGTTCTTGATAAAAACTTTGAGCCGAGAATGAAAAAGTGCTTATCTTTTGGGTGGAAAACCACGAGCACAAGGCACTTCCTTGGACACATTACGATCGCCTAAAATAGTAAAAAATTTATTACTTTGAGCTCGAGTTTTCTCCTTTGTTGTTTTGTTTTTGGCAGTTTTTAAGATCTTTGAGACACAGTCTATAATAATCCTTTGTTTCCATATATAAATATAGAAACAAAGGATTATATAAAATGGTTAGGCAGACCTTAGTTTTTGGTTTTGTCCTAGTTAGAAATGGAAACAGATCTAGTGTCTGAAGAATTCAAATCGCGCTTTTCATGAATTTTTCATAGTACCGAGGGAATTAGGCCTAAGCTTAAGCCTAGGCCTAAACCCAAGCCTAAACTTAGGCTTAAGCTTAGGCCTAAGTCTAGGCTTAGGTTTAAGCCTAAGCTTAGGCTTGAGCTTAGGCTTAGGCCTAAGCCTAAACCTAGGCCTAAACTTATATATAATTATTTTTCGAGTTGATCACACGAGCTTAATCTCGATTTTTCACAATTTTAACCTTAACTTTTTTAGACTTCAAATCTAACAAAACCCGCTAGCAAAAATGCTTTTTGTTCGCCGAATTCATCGCCGTCCAACAACAAAACGAAGAAGGAGCTCAACTTCTTCCCTAATCTGTTATGGCAACTACGCTGGTTCCCATTTGGATGAAAAGCCTTATTTGTTGACGTTGAGCAAGAAAGACTTTATTGCCACCATGACTGCCATATCCTATTTTATTTCCTTGGTCGGTGTGTTCATCTATAGAAATACGAATGCCTAGTCCATGTGGGGCATACTAACTTTTGTATATTTCCAAGACGGGTATGCCAATCTTTCCAATACCAGTTCAAGAAAACGCAGAGTTTTGTGATATTTTCTAGGATTTCTGGAGATTTGTTTGTTTCCTATACCTTTTTTATATAGCATAATTTCTATAGACTAGGGTTAGTAGTAGTTTTTTTTGTTGAAAAATGGTACTTTCCTCTTCTCCCTCCAAAAATGGGCAGTATAACTTTAATTTTTATTCTCATCTGGGGTTTTCCTAATCAGTTAGTTTGGCAAAGCCTACAACAGTTCAAGGTAGTATAGCTTTTCGCACAATTGTGGTTCGTACAAACTTTTCGTACAATTATTTTTCGTGCGATGCTTTTCGTATAATTATTTTTCGTTAGTACAACGAGTTTCGTTAGTACGTTAGTGCAATGAAAAGTTCGTACGAAAAATAATTGTACGAAAAGTGTGCTGTACAGAAAGTTTCGTACGAAACATGATGTACAAAAGGTGTGTACGAAAAGTCCATGCGAACCACAATCGTACGAAAAGTTATACTGCCCAAAAATGGGCAGATGAGTGAGGTATGAAGAGAAGCGTGCAAGAGAATCTCCTCACATTGCTCACTCTTGCTTAAAGTACCATTTTGATTTCTGTTATCTTCTCATGCTTAAGTGTCAAATTGTCTGTCCAATATCTGTAGTTATATATGCCATTTATTGTAAATACATGTAATATTTATACAATTTTTCAAATAAATTAATCGTAATCATTCAATGTCGCACAATAGTTGTCCGTATCACAAGTATTCATTTGACAAACATAATTGGCAACTTCCTCATAACAATCGGCATTCATCCAGACCATATTTTGTGCGCTTGGATTAGTAGCTCGAATTATTTTCACACAATCACCATACATATTATTTGGATAGCCAGTAAGCCATGGTAAGAAAGTGCTATCGAGCTAAATTTTTGGGGCTACTTTGGCTTCTATACTCTATTGAGGGTTCTATTTTTTAAGCACCAAAAATATTTTTTTGACACCAATATTTTTTAGCACCAAGAACATTTTTTCCAACACCAAAAAATAATTTATCATCAAAAAATGCTTCCCTGGCCCTGAATAAGGGATAGTGGTGGGTGTATTGAAGAGAGATTCATGTTTTTTTCCAAATTTTATCATAAAATCACTTTCCGGGGGTAATTTTATGCGAGGAATCGATTACGCGCATTTTCAAACCTTGAAAACGCTTCTCTGACCATGTAGTAGTCTCTTTTCGCTTCATACGCACCTTCTTCCTTGAATTAGCACCAGGAGAAGCGTTTTCAAAGTCCGGCAATGCGCGCAGTCGATTTCTCACATATAACCTTCACCAAAATAACCTATAAGGTTATTTTGGTGAAAGTTAAAAAATTTGAAAAAATCGCACAAAAATATCCTAAATGCCCTTTTTGAGGCACAAAAAAGATTTAGCTAGATTTTAAAATGTACCGCTATAATTGCTCCATTTGGTTGTTGCCATTGATAGCCTGAGGTCAATTTATTATAATTTAAACCAATAAAATACGAGTCAAGCTTGAAGGGTTTTGTTAAGTCTAAAAAGTAAACATTTAATAAACCCATAAAGGTGCAGTAGGCAGGAATCATCGACGAGACATGTCCCACTTGCCTACGGCACTGACCCATATGAGGAAACATAGTTTTCACGATACGCCGTTGGACCGTCCGATCTTGCAAGTTAAGCAACACTGAGCCTGGAGCGTCTAAGTTCGGTTTCCGAAGCCTTGAACATGTGGAATCCCCTAGCTCTGGGGCGTTGAACATGCGCAAAAAAGTCCCAGTAATTTGTGAGCAACTCTTGTTGTGGGCTGGGCACCCCTCATCCCTTGTGAAAATGAATAGAAGAGAGGCAGGAAAAACCAATAAATATAGACACTTCCAAATTTTGCTAGGCATGGCCTCCACCCCCAGTTTTTTTCACCATTTCAACACAAAAATTTTTGAAAAAAGTTGCTAAAAAATTCATGTTAAATTATAAGCAAAATTAAAAATCTGATTTGTATCGTAAACTTGGCTCAGTGGTAATGCTCCAAGATTCGAGTCTAAGGGTCTCTCTTAACCTTTCTATTACTACGAAAAAAATTTTAACGACTTACTTAAAACAAAACCATGTTTGAAACTGGAAAATTCGGAAGCCAAAAAACTTCCTCTATACCAAGATGAACAATCTACACTTGCACTAACCCAGTTGTTTACATTATTTGTGACAGCAACACATTCCCCATATTGATGTCCTGAGCTGTCTACTAAGCGAGTAAAGCCACTTTTACAAAAACAATTAGCTGTAAAGAATACTATAGGGTTTTCCAAAAAAATCGCCATTTGGTCTTTTTTTGGTGAAAATTTTTCAAAAAATTTTTTTCTTCCAAAATGACTCATTGGGGGTATAAAAAATTGGGTGTCGGGCCTTTCTTTTGGTCGACAACATATAGCCCTGATGTAGCTTGTCCCCCTCCTTGTTCATGTATGCCATGAAATATCCAATTACCATATTTTCAAATTAGAATTTTTACCGGAGATAACTGAAAAAATACGAAAATCTTATATTTTATGATCTAGGAGGCGTTTTCAAGGGATTTCGATGCGCGCGATCGATTTCTCGCATAAAAATACCGCTAATGAGTCATTTTGGAGAAAAAATTTTTTGAAAAATTTTCGCAAAAAAATTACCAGATGGTGGGTTTTTCGAACACCCTGTATTTTTTATTATTAAAAACACAATACGTACCTTGGCAAAAAGCATTAAGAATAAGAGTATTCACATCACTTCCTGTCACAGAAAATCCATTATCAGAGGATGCAAGTAAGGATAGAGTTGACCAAGCACTACCTTTAATAGCCACAGTAATAATGGTTACACCTTGATTTTTTAATTGAATAGCAGATTGCATTGGGTCTTGCACGTTTCCTTGGCTAAAATTTGTAACAAGCTTGAGGATTCCTAGGCGTTTCAAAAATTTTAAAGTATGCCCGACTTTCAGGTATTTTTCCTAGGCTTATCTGAATTTTCAGGTATCCCAGTAACTTATATGTCCTAAAAGCTGTGCTCTGTGTTAGCCTATTTTCGCTTCAATACATATGCCTCTCCCCTGAATCAGGATCAAGGAAGCGTTTTCAAGGTTTGTCGAAGCGCGCAATCGGTTTTTCGAATAGAAAACACGCTATAGGGTTATTTTGGTGAGAATTAAAAAACTTGAAAATTTTGAAAAAATCGCAAAATTGTCATGTAGAAGGGTTTAGAAAAAGAATTTTTCAATTACCTATAAGCACTAGAATATAGGACAACAACATTTTGTGCATTAGGTCTTCTGTCTGACATTTCAAAAACAACACTAGCCCAATTGAGAGCCCTAAAAGTTGAAATTTTTCAGAATTTCAAAGCTACTACACAATATGGGGGGGGGGGGGCACCCACGTGAAAAAATTTTGTGTAAATGACCCCTTTAGGGGTAAAAACATGCGGAGAATCTGAATTTAACATTTTCAAAACGAAAAAACGCTTCTCTGATCCATGGAAGGCCTGTATATTGAAGCGAAAAGTCAAAAAATTGCATTCAACTTTTCGCTTCAATACATAGACCTTTCTTGAATCAGGGAAGCATTTTTTTGCTTCGTAAATATCAAATTCGGATGTCCGCATGTTTTTACCCCTAGACGTGACATTTTCAGAAAAAATTTTCAAAAATTTTTTCACTAGGGTGGCTCCCCCTATTGTGTAGTATCTTCAGAGTCTCTATCAATAAGCTTACAATCCCGTATTCACATCAGAAATCAGAGTATTACGTTGGATTTTGTTCAATATCTTTTCTAGATCCTCGATAGAGTTGATTTGTGTTAAATCCGCCAGTGATACTATATTGCGCGCAAAATTAGCCACCGCTATCCTTACAGATTCATTTCTAGCAGGGTTTATATTTGTATGGCTGAACATAGTGAGAATGTTTTTTAAGAGCTAAAAATTCCTTGAGTAACATTTTTCTTCATGCTGCGTTCAAGCATGTCAAAAAGTTGTCAAAAATGTCTAGCTTTGCCTGATTTTCAATAAAATCGTGTTTATTGAAACGATTGGTTATGAAGCATAAAATTAGGCAACCAATTTTATGCTTTTCAGCCAATAAAATTTTATGCTTCATGACCAATCGTTTCAATAAACACGATTTTATTGAAAATCGGGCAAAGTTAGACATTTTGGTACAACTAAGGATTAGCGACCGCATTGAACGTGAATTTTTTCGGAAAAATTTTTTCTCGATTTTTTTCTGAAAATGACCCCTATGGGGGTAATTTTACACGAGGAATCCGATTTTTGCATTCCCGAAGCTCAAAAACGCTTCCTTGAACCATAAAAATGCATCCCTGCGTGGGCGTACAGGTTGTTTTTTTTATTGCTCCCACATTTCAAAAATTCACCAAAAATCGAGTTTAAATCCGTTTCCATCGTTTGATAGCTCAATCGAACGCCCTAATCACCTGATTTTTAGAAAACAAAATTATTGGAAAAAAATTTATTTTCGATTTTTTAGCCCAAAAATAGTGACAACTCTGTGACAACTTTTTTGACATGTTTGAACAGCATCATACTCAAAAATTTACACTCTGCATTTCAGTTTGTTCAACATTGCTAGAATGATCAATAAGTAAGACGATATCAATCCATATCTTTCCATAATTACACCCACATTCTCTTTCCTTATAAGAATCGACGTTCACTACAATTGTTTTTTGTATTGTCGGCTCCATAAAATACATCTAAATTCGGCATTTTTCTCTTGTTTTCGTTGAAATTTTTTTCAGTATTATGCAAAAATGCATATTGAATACGATCCAATCAGTCTTTTTGAGCATAAATCATGTTTTTATGTCAATATACAGACTTTTTCAAAAGATGGGGGTTTTTCAATAATTTGGAGAACTTTTTGAAAATTCGAGTTTTTGGCCATCTTGTTTTCCCCCCTTGGGGCGAAAAACTTGAATTTTCAAAAAGTTCTACAAATTGGCTGAAATTTGGTGTCACGGGGTTTTTCGACATGGGGAACAAGAGCCTGAAGGAATTTTTTGATTTCAAACACGGGAAGGAACTCTACGAGGGGTATACCCCGAAAATGCCAAAAAACTTTGTATACCCTGAATCAGGGTCAGGCAAGCATTTTCATGCCTTAGCAATGCGCGCAGTCGATTTTTCGACTAGGAAAACCCTAATACGGTCGAAAATTTCATAAAAAATCAACTTCTATAGCCAAATATTGACGTTTGAAAATTATTTTTCAAATGTCAAAAAAACCCTCATTTTTGAAAAAGTTTGTATATTGATACGAAAACATGAGTTACGCTCAAAAAGACTGATCGTATTCAGTATGCATTTTTGCATAATACTGAAAAAAATTTCAACGAAAACGAGCAGAAAAATGATGAAATTAGGTGTATTTTTGGGGCCGACAATACTTATTGAACAACCCAATATTCCCTGAATCAGGGTCGAAAACATGAGAACCCAATATAAAACTTACATAACAGGTAAATATGAAAAATACTGAAAATCAAAAGTACACTAGCTAGCCGCATTGTTTGCTATGTTCCCGGATAGAAATAACTGATAAAATTGACTAAGGGACAAAATGAAAAAATAAAATTGACACAATTATCATTATTGGAAAACGTCCCTTTTCGTTAGTTAAATGTTGTTCCGATTAGCTAAATGTTATCATTTTTTGTTTAGTGATTGACGATTTGTGAAACTTTGTGTAAAATCTAATCATTTAGTAGCCAGAGTGTTTCTGATCTACACAGAAGAAGGAGAAGTGTGTTTTAATATGATATACATAATAATCTTCTTGATAAAGCTCTCTTTGCAAATAAAGAGTTTTGTCATGTGACATCTTATGCATAATAAAAAATAGGGTGTCAGTTGGCGTTGGGAGAAGGGTTGGCTAGGGAGCACTTACCCAAAAAAGGTCATTTATCCCAAAAAAACATAAAAGGACCCTTATGATAAGGGATTTTTTTTAGATTTCAATCCACTGGGGGGCACCTTCTTCCTTGCCTACCCTACAAATTAGATTTTTAGGCAAAATTCGATTTTTTGATAAAAATTCGATTCTTCCAAAAAATCGAATTTTTATCAAAATTTGAATTCCGACCAAAAAATCAAATTTTAGCCCAAAAATCGAATTTTTACCAAAAATTCGAATTTTAGTCCAAAAATCGAATTTTGAAAAAAATCAAATTTTTGCCAAAATTAAACTTTTCGATTTTGGCCAAAATTCGATTTTTTAGTGTCTCGGGATTGGAATTTTCGAGTTTAGGAGGCGGATGCAGAATTTTCCGGAATTTCGAATTTTCCCAAATGTAAAGATTTTTATTTTTTTTAATTTTAAAATCTTTTATATTTGAGAAAATTCGAAATTCCGGAAAATTTTGGCCATATTTCTGGAAGATTCTGTCACCTTTCGGAAAACTCGCCCCCCCCCCCCCATATTGACTTTGGGGTCGGGACCGGCAAAACTCGGAACGGGGATGGGGTCTAAAAAAATCGGAATTCCCGATTCCGATCCCTGTGCTACCTTATACTACTATTATAAAATCAAATTTTGTCATAAAACCAGAGTGCTTTTTGCATGATATGCGAATCTAAGTAAAAAATTTATTTTCCAGGGATACCAAATTCTTGGCCAGCAAAAACATGACCAATTAAAATCGATTTTTTATTTCTATTCCACCACTTTTTCATCTC
>JAQGBS010001252.1:0-16420 GCA_034698545.1 Acrobeloides obliquus | reverse complement strand
TTATTGTAAGTAGCGATGGAACCGAGTTTTACAAACAACCTGAATACTATGTTTTGGGTCATTTCAGGTAGATTTTACTAGATTTTTTTGTGGAAAAATCAATTTTTAGTAAGTTGATTACTCCGAATTCGACTAGAATTTTTATGAATTTGGAGCAGAATAAGTATAGTGATGTTCAAGGAGTCTCGTTTTTGACGCCGGATAATCAAATAGTGGCAGTCTTTTATGCAGCCAATGGGAATCATACCATATCACTTCAACTTGCAGGAACAGATCGGTTTATAAACTTGGAGTTAGAGGCGAACTCGATTACCACGCTAGTCTGGAAACCTTTTCGTAAGTACAATTTTTGATCTCAATTATCATAATAGTCCACGAAAAATCCAAAGTTCATATCTTCGTATAGTTAGTCTATTTTCGTATTTTGAAAGGGAAAAGAGTCTTGTTTGTGACTCCTCCGAAAGACATTACCCCATCCGCTCGAGTCTATTTTGATCTATTTTGGATAAGGAAACGCAAAACTTAACGGCAAATAATAAACAGCAATAAAGCAGCGAAGCGGTTACTATAAAAGTTAGGGGATGATCAGAAATCGGGGAGTTGAGGTGTATGAAGGTACTAGCCCACGAGCCGCGATTCATTTAATTTAATTGTACTTTATTTGTGACGCTGCTTGTTGTATATATTTATTCATGAATAAACCTCTAAACCTAAGTTTCGACTCAATCTATGAAACCTACCACCGATTGATTGATTCAACAACTCAGAATTCGACTTTTTATTAAAATTTTAATGCAAATTTAGCATCGCAATGCCCATCCGAGTGGTACAGAGGAAGTTCTCATCCTAATAAATGTTACAAGTTCTTGACGGATAAACAAGAGCCCTGGTTTGAGGCACAGTATGACTGCTCGAATTTGGGACTTTCTGCCTCTTTAGTGAGCATAGATGATGCTTTTGAAAATTCTGAAATAACAGCACGTAATTTCTTCAGTGAGTTCTTCTTCAATTTTTGAACTTCTAGATAATCTCGCAAACTCTACTTGTAATCAATTTTTTATTGGACTTTTGAAAGGAAATAACAACCAATGGGCATGGTCGAATAATGATTCGAATAGTTATAGAAACTGGAAAAATGGTATCAAATTTGATTTTTTAAAGGAAATTTACAAGTGTTGGCTTTAGGCTATCCTACGAATGATCCTAGTCAGATTTGTGGGACGTTAGACAAGACATCGGGGGGTCAATGGATAAACCAAAATTGTGATACGCCTCAATGTTACATATGTCAAATGATGCTAGAATAAATTTATTAGAATATAAAGACTTTTTTGAAATCGGAGCTAGATAGGAATCGCATAGTGTGGGAATCCAGTAATGTCACAAAGTATTGGTTGACCAAGATATCAATAGTGATAGAAATTATGGAATAGTTTTATTCGCGACGTTTTGTCGTATAACAACTTCTTCAGGTTAAAAGGAACAATATAGCACATGGTGAAACAAGTAAATAATTAAAACACGAGCAAAATACGTTACAATTTCAAAGGGACAGTCCGGAGCAAATTCCCTATGCACTTTTCACTGATCAGGCCAAAAATTTGAAACAAATTTTTTCTTCCGAAAATAACACTATTTGGGGTAATTTTATGCGGGAAATCGATTGTGCGTGTTCTAGATGCCTGAAAATCATCATAAATTTGAGTAAAATCAATTTTATCGATAAACACTTAAAACCGTGCATCCCTGCGTGGACGTATTTTAGCGGAAAATTTCCATTGATTTCTCGCTAAAATACGACCACGCAGGGATGCACGGTTTTGGCAAAAAAGTATAAAAGGAAACTAAAAGTACAACACTTTGCTAAAAAAATTTGTTTCAAGTTTTTGGCCTGATCAGTGACAAGTGCATAGGGAACTTGCTCCGACAGTCCATAAACACAACTTACATAATTATCGTTATACATGTTGTTAGGAGGTAGATGTGGATCTCTGTACGAAAAACCAACATCTCGAGGAGACTCGAAGAAGAGCAAATTAGTAATCAGGAAAATGGGTATAACACAAACTACACTAGATAAAAAAATCGTTATCACTTGGGGGATTGCTGTCTAGGAAATTGTTTAAAAGAACAAAGAAGGTAGAAAACAAATCACATAAGGACATAAAAGACTCAGTCATCACAAAAAATAGTATGATTAAACTTTATTCGATACTATGCCTATTCATCCTCATTCAACATTTATCCTCCTATAAAATTCTCATATATAACCCTCGATTTGCAACCAGTCATGTGAATTTCATGGGAAAAATCGCCGACATTCTAGTCAGAGCTGGACACAACGTGGTTTGTACTGATTTTTTTGCCAATTTTACTAAAATTTCTAGACTGTCTATATGCCTCATGTCGATGATGACGTCACGACAAATGGCACCCAATTAGCTAGATTAATCATACGTGAAAAAGACTACTTCGGCTACAATATTGGTGGAAATGCTCTTCAAAAAGAATTTTGGACAGGCGAGTTAGAAGGTTTTGAAAAGAGTCAAGAGATATTCGAACATATTCGGGTTACATTCGGAAATTTGTGTAAAAGTAAACAAGATTTGAAAAAACAAGGACCTAAGCTTTTTAGGCCAATTAGTAGACGAGAAAATTATAAACATGCTAAAGACCGAGAATTTCGATATCGGCATTGGTGAAGGTGTGGATCTTTGTTTCGTTGGGATCATGAGAAAAATTGGAATTAACAACTATATAACGACATCTTCGACTGGTGTGTGGGATGGAGTTCCAGCTCACTTTGGAGTGCCTTCAACTCCTAGTTTTGTCCCAAGTATGAATTTTGAGATCGCCGCAGAGAAAAATCACTTAAACTTTATAGGTATAATCAATTCAATGAAACCTCCATTTACATACTGGGAAAGAGCCAAAAATTTGGCTCAATACGTCTTGAGTTTTAATTTTGTCGAACAAATTATGTATGGAGATACGATCGAATTTTTGAGTGAGCATTTTGGAGAATCTTTTGTTCCAAGAGTAAGTTTTTTGTCAATGCCCTATAGAAAACTCGAGATAACGCCCCTAAAAATGCCTCCTCTAAATGATCTACTCCAATTCTAACCTAATCTTCACGCGCTCACCAACTCCATAAGAGACTCCTAATCCAGTCGACTAAATCTTAAATTCTAGAAAGAAATGGCAAAAAGTACCTATCATTTAGTCAACACCGACGAATATATAGACTTTCCTAAACCAATTTTCCCAAAACTTGTCTATGTTGGTGGTCTAGCCAAAATTCGCGCCAAACCTCTCGACAAGGTAATCTCATCTTAAAACTATGATATTTCTATACAGTTTTTATAGAAATTCGAATCCATTATGCAAAATTCCGCAAGGGGCGTCATCCTAATCTCTTTTGGTACCGTCACCAAAAGTGTCAACATGCCTTTAGAAATCAAGAAGATTTTCTTGAACACCTTCAAAAGATTCTCAGATATCACTTTCTTATGGAAGTATGAAAAAGATGAAGACAAGATAGCTGAAGGATATGCGAATGTTGTGACAGAAAAATGGGTGCCACAGAATGATCTTTTAGGTATTCATAAGCGTTTCTGTGGCATTATAACTTTTGTCACAAATTGATTTTCTCACGCGAACTTTTGTCACGAAAAATAGCTGTTACAAGGGCATCGGTGATAGAACCAACCACAGTGATGAAATCGAAACGATTCCATCCGTATCAGAATTTATATCCGTAACAAAAGTTAGAGTTACAAAGGTTACGTGACAAAAGTTAGAGTGATCAAAGTTACGTGACAAAACTTGTGACAAAAGTTATAATGCTGTTTCCGTGTATATATCAAGAGTTTAGCCCACCGTAAACTTCTTGCATTTGTCTCTCACGGCGGCATGAATAGCATCCAAGAAGGGGCTACCAATGGAGTTCCTATGGTCGTGATTCCTTTGTTTGGAGACCAATTTCACAACGCCAAGATGCTAGAGTATAGGAATACGAGCATAGCTTTAGAGAGGAAATCTCTTACCGCTGAAAAGTTGACGATGGCTATAAGGAAAATAGTGGAAGATGACAGCTATAGAAAGAACGCAAAACGACTAGCGAAAATGATAGCTGAAAAGCCAATGACAGCAGAAGAACGAGTAGTGAAGTATACGGAATTTGCAGCAAAATTTGGACCTGATTTGAATTTGGATCTGCATGGAAGTCAACTGAGTTTTATCGAATTCTATTGTTTGGATATTATACTACCGCCGCTGGTTTTAGTTCTCGCAGGAATATTGTACTTGTTCTATAAGATAAGCTTTATAATTTATTGGTGTTCTGCAAAGCTTTTGTCGGTTTTATTCAGTCAGAAGAAGAAGAAGAAAATATTATGAATGAACTTTATTCGAATTTTATTTTTTATAATGTAAATACAAGTTGAATAAGAAAATTTCAATAAATACAAACCTCATATTCTGCATTTAATTTTTCATTGTTACAAGTTTGGAAGTTTCGAAGTAAGTTCTCCTGGTTGCCACCACTTAACGTTGACTAAACTCGGCAAAAAATTTTTTATATTTTCTTTCGAAAATTACCCATTTCGGGGTAATTTTATGCGAAAAATCCATTGCACGCACTCACGCAACCTGGAAACTGCAGATTCATAGTGAAAATTCGCCAAAAACGACCACATAGAGATGCATGAGGGGATATTTGTTCATTTCTCGAGAAAATTGAATTGCATCCTCATGCATCCCTGCGTGGTCGTTGTTGACGAATTTTTACTATTTTTCTACGAATTTTCACTATTTTTCTGCGGTTATTTCTAAAATTACCGATTGTTCATACTCCAATTCGAGAACTACTAGCTAGAAACAACTAGTTACTGAGGGACAAGTGGTTGGCATTCTCCCTGATATTTAACTCGAATATGAAGAAAAGAGAGAAAGAAATCTCACTGAATAGGTTTGAAAAGATGGCAAAGGGGGCTATTACCCCATGTAAATAGAGTGTTAAATGTTTAAAAGCATGTTACCAACTGCGCCATGAGGCAGATCATTTCCCACTCAAATACCTATGCTAATAAGGCAAAAATGAAAAATTGAATTTTTAATTTTTTCCAGAGGGAGTACTCGTTGTGTATTACAAAGAAGAGCTTGTAACAAATTCAAAATTTCAAACGCAATTATCTCGAAAACTACAACGATTCAGAACATGCCGTAAAAACAAAAAATGCCCCATTTTTTATGATCTTTATGAATATCTCTTTTTTTCATATTGTTGTAACTGACTGGACTAGGCCTTTAAGTCTGATCCCGTTACGGCTTAGGTTTTTGAAAAGAGCTGAAGAAAAACGACACCAAGATCATGGGGTGTGGGTCCATTAAATTTTCTTAACATGTAAAATACCAAATTTCAAAGTTTATTTAGTTAGTAAATGTAGCCATCAAAAATTTAAGAGTATTTTCTTCAGTTTTGACAGGAGCATATTTCATCAAATCCCCTGCCATGGGCTTCACAATCGTTTCATGTATAGGATGCATGAAATACGCTATTGAATAGCGGACTTTTTTCCGCAACGCGACGTCGGGCGGCGTTCGAACTCGGTGTCGCTAAAAGAAAATTGCCTACTTTGGAAAATCAAAATACCTACAGTAGCTTTTATAAGTCCGCCAGTCCATTTTTCCAGTAACTCTCCACTGTTGACTAAAATAGCGTTTTTGATTGGCTTGACTGGGACGTATTCTCCTTGTCGGTTCATGACTTCTAGGCCACCGACTTCATCCTGTAATAATAGAGTGATCGAACCGTAATCCGTATGATCTCCGCACCTTTCGGAACCATTTCCTAAAAATAGCTTTTAAGCCAGAAGAAACATGACCTACGTATATCATCCGGAACAATAGGGTAATATAAAAATCGGATCGATGTGTAACTGGGCTTTTCGTAAAGCCGATGCTGATCAAGAAACCATTGTTTGTCCTAAAATTGAAATTTTCTGCTAATTTGTAGCTAAATCATACAAATTTCAATACGTCCGCTAATGCTTCCAAGATTTCCAATGCTTTGTTGTTCAATTCGTTCAAAAAAGGTTTCATTAATGGGCCAATTTCGGGGACTTTTGAAGGATCAAAGTCCTAAAAATGGGAATTTAGCTAATTCAACGAGGAGAGCGTTCTCACCACGCCAGACCCATCATTCGGAGAAAAATTCACCGATTCTCGTATTTCAGTGCTTTTTACAGAATAGTTCAAGGTTTCAACACCGATGCCGACATAGCCAGTCTTGCTTTTGATGTTGTCGGATTTTTTGTACCTTTGTTTTTCGTCAAGCGGGAGGTTGAAGAATTTCTTGGACGATGAGAACGCGTGGTCAATCTAAAAGGAATTTTGAAAATTCTTGAAGGATCTCTAACAAATCTAGATCTAAAAGAGAACAATTTTAGAGGGTCAAAACGCTGAAGAATCTAATCGATTTTAAGCTATACCGATTTTTCATCGAGCCCATGATTAGTTAGATAAACAAATCCAACTTTTGTTAGTGCTTCATAAATCCGTTCTTTTTGGGAAATTATTCCATGCGTGCAATCAACGACTGGAATCATCAAAGAGATCAATTAATACAGCAACAATAGAAATGATCTTGTTTGGAGTGTTTTGCACTCTCCTTATTGATTTACTTAAGCTAAAACTGATAAGAAAATGGCAATTTTTCTTAAAAAATGCATTTCAGTGGGCCGCGATTTTTGAGCATGCAAAAAATCGCAGGCCGGACCAATTTTTAGGGTTGTACAAATCCGCGGTCCCTGCTTGGGCCGAAGCCCATTACACTTCTCGATGCAATATATGGACCGGGCATTCCATATGAAGCATAGCTGTAAATGGCGTCGAGTTTTCTTTAAAAAACGCAATTTTTTCTATGAAAAATCCATTTTGGTGTGATGCCCCCAAACTTGGGTTCTAGCTACGACTCTGGGTTGTGTCTGCATCACTGCTAACCACTCAGCTATGGTCATACTCGTTTGACAAATTTTTTTCCTTAAAATTTCAACATGTGTGCGTATATATTATGTGTTATAAAATAAAAATTATTATTTTTTGTATTGTTTTTCAACTTCCGTGGGAAATTTCAAGACCGTAGCAGTAATTTAAAAAAATTAAAAAATGTGCAGATTTTTTAGTACCTCTTACATATGTCAAGCTAAAATTAGATCTAGCACATTCTATTTTTTCAGACATTATTCATAAATGTATAGCTAAAAATAAAGCACAAATTGCCTTTTTGTAACCAGTTCTTAGAAAATTGCTATTGAAAATAAGAGTATAGTGATTTTTAATAAATAGACAAAAGAAAGAGACTCTAATTTTTTGAACCGTGTAGGCGAGAAATTACAGGGTGAGCAAATTTTTCGTAACGCTGTAATTTGCTCATAATCCATTAAATTTTCCTCCGTTTTTTCTAATTCTTTTAAAAAAAATTTTAATCCTGAGAATAAAGGCAATCGATTTTTATTGAAATCATGCAAATTGGAACGTTTTTTGAAAAAATCGATTTTTTTATCTTGATCCTCCAAAATAATTTTTTGAAATTTTTATGAAAAAAATAATCGGGTTTCATTTTCTCATGATTAAAAAAAGTAGCAAAAACTGCGACAAACATAAAAAATTATGAGTAAATTACAGCGTCACGAAAAAAATTGCTTACCTTGTATTTTCCAGCCAAAAAGATTTACAGGGTGTGCTAAGCAAAAATTGAATAAAAAATTGAGCTCTAGTGCACTTTAGGCGATCAATGATCTTTTAGGTGACCAATGATCTTTTAGGTGACTAATCAAAAAATAGGTGACCAATCAAAAACTTAGGTGACCAATGAAAAAATAAATGATCAATCAATAATGCAAAAGAAAATAGGCCTAGACTTAGGCCAAGACTTAGGCCTAGGCTTTGGCTTAGGCCTCGACTTAGGCTTAGGCCTAAGCCTAAAAATTTGTTTGGACGGTTAAAAAATTGATTGGACGGTTAAAGACTCTATTGAACGATTAAACGACGATTCGACGGTTAAACGTCGGCTAAAGTGCAATAAAACCGTTATTTGACTGCAATATGAAAAAAATTATTTGGATATCTAATATTTGATTGGTCACCTAAATTTTTGATTGGTCACCTAAAAATTCATTGATCACCTAAAAATTCATTGGTCGCCTAAAGTGCACTAGAGCCAATAATTGTTGCAAATTTATTTAAATGGTTTGATGGATTACGCATAAGAATTTTACAAATAAGCAAAACAATTTTGCTTCACGAGCCATGACTTCACTCAAAATTTGTTCTTAACACCCCGAGGACCGATTGAGACATTGATACATCTGGGTAGTATTGACCGATGTAGGTTACGAAAAACCAGAAATCCCGTCGAAAAAAACATTTCTAAAAATATTTAGGGCCCCCCAAAGTTGGTGCAAAAATATCATTTCATTCAAACAGTCACTATCACAGTTGCACAACCCCGGTACCCCCTGGTAAAATTCTACCGGGGTAGGTCATGGGGTAGGGAGGGGGTGGGTAATGAGGTGGGGAGGGAGTAGGTTATGGGGTGGAAGGGGGTAGGCCATCGGTTCCCGGCACCGGAGACCGATGACCTTCTACAAAAAGGTCGCCAGACTGCGGAGGGGGGGGGGTGGGTCATAAAAACAAAAATTTTGGACCGGGGTCTGTGCAACTGTGGTCACTACGCATCGTAGGAAAGGTTTTATGTCTTGTTCTATGGCTCATCGAAAAGCTGGTGATTTGCGCTTCTCAATGGTATTAATCTTGTAAAAGTTTTAGTTTCAATCAATAGTTTTATTTGAATTTTTGTCATGAACTCAGCTTTTTTGACCTCAGTCAGGGGCAAAGATGTTCACTTTTAATCATCTTACAAAGGTTTTCAGCAAAAGTGATCAAAATAAAAGTTGAAGAGTAGATTCTCAGCAATCGTTTGGTATATAGATCATGGTATATCGATAAAGAATTAGTGGTCTGAGAGCGATTCTTTACATGGAAAAATGAAGATTTTTCATACTTTTTGCTCATTTAGCCCCAAAAACTATTCTAATGAACTTCTTTTAGCTCAGAAACTTATTAAAACACCGTTTTTAGCTAGGGGGAACATTCTCCGATAATTTTAGGATAAATCTGATTAACTTTTGGAAAATCGATTTTTCATTACCCAAAGCTAAATGAACATTTCTCGATGTTTGTTCAACTTAAAAAATCTTGAACCTTAAAAGTGCAGCAAAAATTTTTTTATGTAGAAAACAGGAAAAAAGCAAAAGAAGTGACAAAGACAAAAGAGACAAAAGTACGCTAATTGCTAAAAGTCAAGGTAAAAATAATTGATCAGAAAATAAAAATTCAAACAGGTTTTTTTGGTTTTCCTTCCCCTTTAATAAAAATTTAAAGGAGAAGGGAAACCTTTACAAACAGATCTTCGAAAAAATTTTTCATAACTTGTAGAAAACATCCTTCTAGGGTAATTTTGATGCGAGAAATCGATTGCGCGCACTCCCAAAGCTTGAAAATGCTCTGAATTTAAAGTTTGTTTAAAATTTGAAACTAAAAAATTGTTTATTTACACTTTTTTATATTATTTTTATCAATATTTTTCTTTTTCCACATATGATTACCTTCGAGAAGTCAATAGTTTAAGGATTCCAAATCCGTTAAATAGCTTCAAGAAGAACGAAATGTCATATATCCACTAGGATTATCGCATTATATGATCTCATCCTGGAAATTAGATAGGTAAAATTCAGCAATGGTCCCCATTATGATTTTTGGGGTTTTTTCACTTATTTGGAGGTTCTATTGCCAAATCCTGTCAACGCCCCTGTGCGCCAATGACCCATACACGTTTAGCAATGTAATTTTGACTTCCACTTCTGCAGTATGTTGATTATTTTTCTAATTTGTTGAAGATCAAAGTAAACTCCTTTTTGGAGATCAAACTAAGAAATACTAATCCAAAAATATGTTGATGGCATTTTTCTAAGTAGCGTCAAACGCTCAAAAAAGATGAAACCATACTATAATCTTCACATCCGTATTCCTTTTAAACAAATTTGTTTAAAAAACTCTTGACTTTTCTTCTTAACAAGAAATAGCTAGAAACAAGATCCAAACATATAATTTCGGTGTCAAAAGAGTTTGAGGACGATTTTTAGCCGAAAAAATTTTTGACCCCACTCCTAGACTGTAGGGTCAAAAAGATCAAAAATCGACAAAAGTCTATTTTCCAAAAAATCTAAAAAAAATTTTCGCGCAAACAATTCCTCAGAAAATTTGGATAGGGGAGGGCTAGTTGACGATTTTTGATGAAAACGTCCGTAACACTTAGATTTTTAGCCTCAAAGTTTTACCTGAATTTAAAAAAGGATAAACATTTTCCTTGCACGAAAAAATCATTTTTTTGCACGAGAAATAATTTTTTTTGCACGAAAAATAATTTTGCGTGCAAAAAAAGCATTCATGCAAAAAAATATTTTTCGTACAAAAAAATTATTTTTCGTGCAAAAAAATTATTTCTCGTGCAAAAAAAATGATTTTTTCGTGCAAGGAAAATGTTTATCCTTTAAAAAATCGAAAAATTGAAATCTTTGAGCTCAAGCAAAGCTTTGAGACCAAAAATCTATGTCTTTTATCAAAAATTGTCAATTAGCCCCCACCCAAATTTTCTAAGGAATCTTTTGCGCGCAAGAAAAATTTTTAGATTTTTCGGAAAATCGACTTTGCCGATTTTTGGGCTTTGTGATCCTATAGCCAAAGGATGAGGTCAAAAAATTATTTTGACTAAAGATCGTCTTCAAACTCATAGATAGGCTGGCTATTCGAAAAAGTTTGTTTCATTTTAAAAATCTTCAAACTGCAGATTTTGAAAATCCTTAACATGACCCTGGAATCAAGGAAGCATTTTCACGATTCGGCGATGCGTGCAATCGATTCCTTGCATAGAAAACCCCTCGGGGGTTATTTTTGTAAAGATTCCATTCAAATAGCAAAAGCTCAAAATTATGGTACAACCCAATATTTTTTTTATTTTTTTTTAATGTATTTTTTAATGTTATGATTTTTACTCGACATCATTTTCTGGTTGGTTTGTATGTATTTTGGTGAAGGTGGAGCCAACCTAAATCTCTAGAGAGTTGGTAAAATTCAAAATTTTTTTATTTTCATGAAGTGGATCTTTGATACCGATTTTAGAGTAAAAATCAAACTAGAAAAAAAGTTATTAATAAATTTTTAACTTAAATTTAAAAAACTTCTGGAGATTTTTTTCCTAAGCAGTTCACCAATTTGTTCATAAACTATAGGCTATTTTAAGAACTTCATATATATTATAACAATGTGATTAATTAAGTTATTTAAATAAATGTTAGCATAACCTTTTTAGTAGAGGGTGGAATTCTCAAGAGCAATTTTTGGAGGACAATTTCTAGACATGTGTCTTGTGCATATCAACAAATCTATTCTTGACATTTTCTCTTCTGTTTCTATATATTTTGGTCTTATGATTTGTACTTCTGCTGAATTCTTTCTATCCTTTTTTGCAAACATGTAAATGATCCTTAATTAGCCGAAAAAATCAGACTAGTAAGAAAAATGAAGCTAGCATAGGGTGTTCAAAATTTGTTTCAACAATTACTAATTACAACAGTTTCTTGGAATGATCTCGGAACAGTGAAACTACAAGAAGAGTACAAATTATGGTTTTCTATCTAATTTTAGAAACCTCCCGTATTTTAACCTTTTCTAGATTCTGTTTAGAAAACATGGCATGTAGTGTGTTTTCTATTATATTCATGTAGTGTGTTTTCTATTAAATTAACATTTCAACACTACATGAACAAAATGAAACATCAATTCCAAATTTAGATCCCATTAATGAAATTTACTATTTTTATACAAATTTTGGATTTTTCCCTATAGACAGCAGGGTTGTCAGATTGGTTTTTGATCTGAGTTACAAAGATGAGTTACATTTAATAGAGAAACAACTCACTTGGGTTACAAAGTGTAACCTAGTAATTTCACAAATTTAGAGTTACAAAAAGCTTGTCTGGGTTACGCTTTGTAACCCATGGGGGCACAATCTGGCAACCCTGTATAAACAATAATTTTTGCTATCTGCAAACAAATTCTTCGAACAAATAAATTTGCTTCCTGAATTTGTGGAGTTTCGGGATTTCTTCAAACTCGGAAGATATAAAACCATTTTCCAAGTATGAAATTAAAAGACCGGAAATAGATTAATGAACACAATTTTCAAAACAAGGTACTTCCTCGTTTTTAATCGAAAATTTTTTTATGAGTACATAAATATCAACAATTTGGTATTTTAACAATATAAGCCTAAACATCAACAATTTTGTATTCTGACAATATAAGCCTAGATAAGGAGACAAAGATCAGAAAAAATCGCATAAAAATAAAGCTGTTGAGCTGAACCGTGAACAATAAAAAGTTGATTGAAACAAGCTCCTAATTTAATAAAAAATAGGGGTGAGCATTTGGCGGGGTTTTTGAAACCCCGTGGCTGAGATCTCGTTAACTCGCAATAAAAAGTTGCTGGGTTTCATCAAACCCCACAGTTGCGGGGTTTCATCAAACGCTTCATTACCCTGAATCAGGGTAATGAAGCGTTTTCAAGTTTCAGCAATGAGCACAATCGATTTTTATAATAGAAAACCCCATATAGGATCATCTTAGTGAAAACTACTTCTTTGAATTATCCTATATAGGACCTACAATATCATCAGATCAGAGCTGTCAGAAAACTTGCCCCGAACTTTTTAATTTTTTTGGCTAAAACATGAGTAGAACGACTAAAATAGTTAAAATAACATGTTTTTAGCTAAAATTTGGGGGCAAGTAAAACTTGCAATGGCAAGTTTGAATTGCACACGCTAATTTCGTCGTGAAACGATTTAAAAATATTTTTAAATCGTTGTTCGAGATAAACACGACGAAATTAGTTATGCAAGTCAAACTTGCCCATTGCAAGTCAAATTTGCCATTGCAAGTTTTACTTGCCCATGATGGAAAAAGGCAAGTTTTACTTGTCCCCCCCCCCCCCAATTTTAGCTAAAAACATGTTATTTCAACTATTTTAGTCTTCTACACATGTTTTAGCCAAAAAAAATTAAAAATTTCGAAAAAGTTCGAGGCAAGTCAAACTTGCCCAAAGGCAAGTTTTCTGACAGCTCTGCATTAGACTACAGTATGGTCAAATTTCATCTTGTTCCATCGTTTTATTTTTTTAAAATTTTTTAAATAAAATTTTCTGCCCTTACTTCTTATTCTTCATATTCTTTCCATTTTTTCTAAATATAGCCGGATGTGTTTACTAATCTTGTTTCGTATCAGCCTTACCACAAGATTATGAGAAAAAGTGTCTCTTAGGTAAGTGACATGCGACACAGCATACTGTATGAAAACCTTTATTCATATAAAGAAAGTTAATTAGCAAATTGTAGAGAATTCAGGATCGTTTTTGTTTGAAAGTTGTTTTCTGTGTTATGTTAATGTGAGCACATGAAGGGAGACAAAAGCTCCGGATGGGAAAAAGTTGGCTATTATTTAGGTTTGACGTATGGCATGTGATGATAAGGTATAAATATAGGCACATATGGTATTTTCAATTTGAAAAAAGTGCATTTTTGACCAAAAAATAGAATTTTGGAAAAAATTTTTTTGGTGAAAGAATGTTATTTTTTAGTGAAAAAATGAACATTTTTTTCAAAAATTTTCAAAATCGGAAAAAAACGTAAGGGAGATCTTTAGAAAAAAATTTCATTTTTTCAGGAATGAGGCTTGCCTCGCCCCCGTCCCTTGGCTACACCACTGACAAACATAATGAACCCCATTTCCCAACTCTCTCAAACAAAATTTTCATCTCATTATTAGGTACCGTCACGCATTTTCGGATCTCGATTGTTTCATAGGAAAACCACCCCAAATACGTTGTAAAATCAAAATCTGTGCTATTTAAAACCCTATAGTGAAAAAAACCGCATCAAAAAAGCTTTTTTCCTTTAATAATTAGCCTTGGAAAAAGGTGCTAAACGTCCAGGATTTTATATAGAAAAATGGCCAAAAAAGCGTCCTTTCATGTTCTCACTCAAAAAAGTCATGGAAAAACAGCTCAAAACGACTTGATTGGACATACATATAGGTAATTTTTTGCGAGGAATCGAATGGCGATATTATTTTTAAAAAATTCTCACTTTTAACCCCTAAAAAATTGATTTTTTCTCTCAATGCTAAAGAAACCTTTTTCGAAATTTTTTTAAATTGTGATTTTTTGAGTCAAATCACAAAATAACTTCCTATATATGGGTTTTTCTAGGCGGGAAGTCGATTGCGAGCATTGCCGATTCATGAAAATGGGCCCCAAGAAAAGCTTGAAAAATAGCTATTTTCCTGTGCCGGGAGGGGTCCCCCGGGTAAAAATCGCTCTATCTCCCCCAAATCAGCGCGAAAACGTCTTTTTACTTATATTAGGGGTTTTCCCGTACGAGGAAGCGATTCCCGGTGGATCTGAGCGATAAAAATTTTTCCTTAACCCCCTAAACCTCAGGAAATACGAAAAATCTCTATTTTTTGCAAAAATAAATTAAGGGACGATAGAAGGACGATACTTTTGTCTACCATCTATGCACTGTTTTTTAGAGCAACCTTTCCTCTATAAAATGTAGTATGTGGAAGAATGTGGAAGTTAGAAATAAAAAAGTTATAGCATTTTCTCTAATATGCGTCAATTTGAGCGTTTTTCAAAAAATTCAATTTTTTCGAAAATCAAATTTTCTCATCCAAAAATCTTTTTATATAAAGATTGAATACCAAATTCCGATAAATATGAGCAAAAAACTGCATTCAAAAACTTTTAAACATCGAAGAAATAGTCATTTTTTCAAAAAATGTCAATTTTTGACCCTTCATGAAGAATGGGTCCAAAAACCATAAAATACGAGCTTTCAGACAAAATTTTTTACGTATTCTGATTCTCCATAGCCGATTCTATATTCCTATATCAAAAGTCCAAAAATGAGGTCCGGACGCTTTTTTTCTTAAAAATGCCGGACGCTCCTCTCTATACAGTATGTTGCAAAATTATACGAACACCCTAAAAATCACGAGTTTCCATGGTTCTGAAAAGAGATGCGACCTAAAACCTATTCCATTTTATTCAGCATGGCCGAAAACCCTATTCTACCAAGAAAAACATCTAAAACCTCTAAAAAATTCCCATATTTTGAGGATTTTCGATAATATGGCTGTTGCAAAATTATACGAACACTTTAAGAACTCGCTTTTATCTTGAATAAATAACAACAACAAAACCATAAAAACATTATTTAATAATCAGTTACACCACCAGAACGCTGTATCACCTGAAAAATTCGGTTTTGCATACTTTCCACAAGTCCGACCAACAGTTCTTGTGAAAGGGCGTTCCACGCTTCCAAAATCGCTTGTTTAAGCTCATTCACGTTCTGATACTGGCGATTTTCAGCGTAAATACGTCTAACCATAATCCCCCACACGTTTTCAATAGGGTTTAAGTCCGGGGAACGGCTTGGCCAGTCGACTACGGTGATGCTTTGCTGTTGGAACCATTCCATCATTGGGATAAAATCCGGATCCTGACGACGTCTTCGCACGCTCCGATGGACTCCTGCGTTGTCTTGTTGAAATTGCAACTGTAGACGACGGAAACGTCCCAGAAATGGCAAAAGGCTGTGTCTCAGAACGTCTTGGTACTCTCGTCCATCCATTTTTGTCGATATAAAGCGAAGCTCTAATCCACCAAGCGACGAGATTGCTCCCCACACCATCACAGAGCCTCCCCCGAAATTGCGTTTCGAAAAATATCTCGGCTCCTTCCTCAAATCACGCCAATAGCAATTGAATCCGTCGGGGCCATCGAGATTGAACTTTTTTTCATCCGAGAAGATCACCTACAAATAGCGATTTACCATGAAAACAAAAACGTACCAAGTTCCAAGCCTTTCCCATGTTGTTTCTCCCAAACTCAAGGCGCTGGCGTACATGAATTGGCTCCAATCGCGGCGCTTTCTTCATTTTCTGGCGAACCAAGTGTGGGTTTCTTTGAATCGATCGCCAAACGGTCGTTCTATCCACTTCCAGCTTGAGTTCTCGTTTGATTTGTGCGCAGCTTATGGTCGAATTGGATGCCGCTCGAGCAATCTGGCGATCATCGCGACGCGAAAGCTTCTTTTTTCGGCCAGCTTTATGCAATTTCTTACCATATTCATCCGGATTTTTGAGGTAGGTGCTGACAAGACATGGAGTTCGGCCAATTTTTCGCGCGATTTCCCGAATTCCCTGTCCCTCTTGTCTTAAGGCCTCAATTTTTCCA
>JAQGBS010001251.1:0-16421 GCA_034698545.1 Acrobeloides obliquus | reverse complement strand
CGCATTCGATGCTGTTCCACCAATGTTTTATAGGGATATCCGTTTTTGATCAGCCGCTCGAAAAGTGACCAATCAAGGTGGTAATTTTTGGCTAGATCAAATACTGCGGGTGAAGGACGGAGTTGTTGGTGGTCTCCAATCAAAATTAGATGTTGACAATCCGTCGTTAAACTAGTGATTAAATGGGATTCGAAGATTTCAGCAGCTTCTTCGATTATTACGATTCTGGGCCGGAGTTTTTGGAGAAGTTCTTGGTGAATAGCTGCGCCGGTAGTTGTCATTCCAATTATCTGAAATCGAGATTTTTTGAAATTTTGACAACCTAGAGTATCTAGGGAATCTAGACAATCTAAATAAAATCTAGAAAGCCTAAAAAGTCTAGAAAGATCTAGAAAAACTAGTGAAATCTAAAAAATCTATGAAACTTACTTTGGATTTATTCAAAATTTCGAAATCAATTTTCTCTCGAAGTTCATTAACATCATGAAGAGTATTCTGATAAATTTCATCAAAGATGGCTATTTTTCTCTCGAGTCCTTCGACGGTCTTGTGTTACCAAAACTGGAATAATCTCCATCGATCTAATAATGGCAAATCCCATATATCCATGTTTTTCCATTTTTCCACTTCTGTTTCATTCATTGGTGATACTTTCTGAATGTAATCAAGGAAAATTTCCATGTTTTCGCATTGATGCCATTCCTAAAGACGATATTTTTGTTGATAATATATAAAATTCTTACGATGTTTTCCTCATTTTTCTTACGTCTTCTTCTTTTCTTTTTACTAGGATGAGGCACATCTGGAATTCTTTTGTTTTCGGAATTTATACGGTTTTCTTGCTTAAATTCTCGAAACAAATCTCCATCTTCTTGATCCAAAATTTTTCGTTCGTTGTATTGGTCCATTAGTTGGTCATTTTCTAGGTCATAATTCATTTCATTCGAATTATCATCGACGGTTTTAGCTTGGGCTTGGTTAGAGAAAAAATAGTGATCAAAGTCTTTCTTCAAAGTTTTGAAATCGCTATAGCTCAATAACATTTGAAGCGCTACGTCTTCACACATTTTGTATTCTAAAAAATAAATATTTTTCATGATTTTTTGAATAAGTCTACAGTAGCGGACAAAAAGCTTGATAATGTGTACACAGTGTGTCACATGTGTACACACTGTGTACACATGAGTATTCGTGAGTTGAACACATTGACTCAACATTTTCTTTTGTCATGAATAACAAATCTATAAAGGAAATAAATTCAAATTCGATTCCTACGACGATTTAGCTCGTGTGTACACAACACGTGTACACATGAGCGAAATCATCGTAGGAATTGAATTTATTTCCTTTATAGATTTGTTATTCACGACAAAAGAAAATTTTGGGTAAATGTGTTCAACTCACGAGTACTCATGTGTAC
Source organism: Acrobeloides obliquus (assembly GCA_034698545.1). Lineage (NCBI taxonomy): Eukaryota > Metazoa > Nematoda > Chromadorea > Rhabditida > Cephalobidae > Acrobeloides > Acrobeloides obliquus. The sequence goes on along the minus strand of JAQGBS010001251.1, from coordinate 15,001 downwards.
ACATGTGTACAGGGGACAACACTGAACATGATATATCAATTTTACCTTTTACAAGAAAATCAAATTCTTTCAATTTCGGCCAATTTTTAACATTTTCCATTGCTGCATTAAAAATATTTCCCTTATTTCGATTTTTAGACAAAAATGTAACTATATCGATCAACGATTGACCATATTTCAGATATGATGCATTTTTAGCAGGAATTTCATCAAAACCAAATCCCATAATTTTTCGAATAACCGCAAAATTCGGTTCATTTCTTTTATCTTGATTTTTATCAGCACGGGTCAGCCACTGGGCTAGAGCTTTGTTGACGGACGATACGTTTCCTTTTCCAAAACATTCTCTTTTATAAGAATTTATAGTATCGATCAAATAGTTTAAATTTGCCTTTCCAGATTTGAGAATATTCAAACTTTCCGAATTTTTTTGTAAATCCACAACTACTCGATATAAATTAAACTTTTCTTTACGGTATTCACGAAACATTGATGAAAAACGGCGCAATTTGAATAATTTGCAACTAAGAAAGGAGGGTATCGAACTGATCAATCGATTTTGACAAAATTTTATTTGCAATCGATAGCCCCAAGTTACTTATCAAAAATTTCGGCTTTTCATTGTCTGAGCAACTTTTGATTTTTCCTATACCCCCAAAGGGGTCGATTTGTATAGAAAATTTCACAACGTATCTATAAAATTTTTAATTTTTTAGCTAATTTTTACGAATTTTGCTTTGAAATCATATTCTTTGTTACTAAAAATTATTTCTCAGCAAAAATTAGCTTAAAAGTTTTATAAGTGAAATTTCCTATAAAAATCGACCCCTTTGGGAATATAGAAAAAAAAATTGTGCAGACCACGAAAAGCCGAAAATTTTGATAAGTAATCTGGAGTTCCTCTATCAATTGCAAACAAAATTTTGTCGAAATCTATTTGATCAGTTCGATACCCTCCCTTGTAAAGTGTAAATTTTTGATTTTTTAAAGTTCTTACTTTTCTAAAGCTTCTTTTCTGATTTGTCCTCCGATTCTAACAACTTGATTATATGCAAAATTTCGATGTCTTTCGCTTATAAATTCCAAAATTTTCTCCAAAAACTGATCCAACGCGTGATTGGTATAACAAACAACCAAAATCGGACTGTGTTTACCATTCATTTGCCAAACTTTTTCATTGTCCAAAAGTAATTTTGTAATTTGCTGACCAATAAAAGTTTTTCCAGTACCAGGTGGGCCTTGAATAATTGCCAAATTTGAAGATAAAACATAATGCAAGGCTTCAAATTGACTCGAATCCATACCGAAATCATGATGATTTAGTTTCTCGTATAAATTTGACAATCGACATATCGATTCCTGCTTTTTTGAGGTCGGCAGCAAAGTTTTAAAATCGAAAATTTCGTTATTTTTCTCTTCGAGATAACTTGGCAGGGTTGGTCTGTTGACTTTTCCAAGGATAATTTCACTAAATGGGAGATTATCGATACCCTGAAAATATTATATTCATTGAGGAAAAGGAAAAAAACTGAAATACTTGTAATGCGTTCATGACGTGACGATACGCTTCAAAAAATGCCGGTGATTCTACCATGATATAAGTAGTTTCGAAGTTTATTTGTTCGGAAATTGGAATTTTTAAGCCAACTATGCCCTTTTTCAATTGTTTTTGTTCTAATATGACTGCAAAGATAAAGTTGGATTTGAAACCATCATTTGATAGGCAGAGAAGACTTCCATATTTGAGGTGTTTGCTACGAAAAAGTCGGCGACTTTTCTGAAAATTTATCCTTGTTATACGTTTAGGTTCTGTGCTTCTCGGACTTAGGAGTCGCTTCTTTAGGTGTGGGAGGGGTAAACTAAATAAGAACTCCAAACTACCTTCAAACGTAAATTATAAATAAATTCTCCCAAGTCGGGTTGAATCACCGGTTGGTCGATAGTAACATTCTGATAAACAAAGAGATCAGTTTCTTGGATTCCTCCACTTCGATACTGTCTTATACCTTTACGCAAATCATGCAACATGTCTTCTCGTAACAACCGAAAATGAATATCCAGATAATCTTCCATGTCTTTGAATTTTCGTTGGACCGGTCGAAGAAACGGTTCTTTCGATGATACGATATCGTGCTTATTCGGTATAATAGTAAGGGTGCGAAAATCTTCTGGAGGGTAGATTTCGAGATGTGATTGCTCCTGAAACTTTGATTTTAAACTTTTTTGCAGCAACTTACAGACGAAAATCCTTTTTGAAATCCATTTGCAGATTGTATGCTAAAAGTTCTGGCACGCTTTTTCTTTATGACTTCTCCATTTCTATTTGTCTTGGGACGATTTATCTTTCGCTGATTGACATGTTTTCGAATTTCTTCTGGTGAAATTTGGAGCACTTTAGCGATAGATCCAATACTTTTCTTCTTTTCACGGAATCTTTCAATAATCGATTTATGATCAACAGAAAGCTCATTTTCATGGTTATCTTGACCATCTTGACACTCACAGATTTCTCGAAAATTTTGAATAAATTCTAAAATCGAGGTGGTTCGATCGGGGCCATCAGGTTCTTTTCCTTTTACAGCTGAAGAATATGATTGATGTTTTCTATTCGAGGACCCGGCTTCAAAATCATTTAAGATGGAAATTTTCAACATAAAAATCTTATATCGCTCTCTAAACTTTTTCTCCAACGGTATTTTGATGAATTCTGGTTGTATGTCTAAAAATAATTTTTAATCTATATAATAAATAGCCCAAAATCTTACTTTCATGAAAAACAAACAAAATTTCTGCATTTACACCATTTTTATCCAACCGAGCAGTGGTCTGTTGAACTTTTTCTATACCATCTTTATCGCTTTTTGCAAAAATTTCTTCAACGGGTTTCTTCGCTAACATGAAATTTTGCTTGCATAATTCATTTCTGAAGTTTTCAAAGAAATTGCTTAAAAAATTTTCATCAAAAAACCTTATAAACATGCTTAAAAAATTACTCGATTTTATGGCTATCCCCATTTTTTATAGTACCAATTTTTAGAACAACATATTCTTTTGAAATACTCATCGAAAACTGAAATTATTATTTCTAAAATCAATATGTAAAAAAAACAATTGTAAACAAAAAATTCATGTAGCCTATCTGTTTATTATCAACTTTTTGCTAGTGTCATGATGAAAATGATTCACACAAAATAAACACCTTTCTATAATGTCAAAGAAATATATTTCTCAGCATGAAAAGATATATGCACATAATTCAGAAAATAGTCCTTTTTTTCTTTTTGGAATTTTTTTTGAGTTCGGATTATTACCACGCTGAGAACGTGGAAATACAGGTAATATAAAGTTGGGCATAAGTTTTTGCTACCGAGACCTACAACTGATGCCCGTTAATTGATAAATACTTGACGGTGTATTTTCCACTACTCACTATGATTAACATCTGTGTGCCATCCGACCAATTAACAGTACAAGACGGACGTAGGGATTACCGATAGGTACAAGACGGGCGTAGGGGTTACAGCTATCACCTATCGGTAATCCCTACGTCCGCCATGATTGAGTTAGACATAATAGAAATTTTTCATTTTCATAAAATTTTAAATTGAAAATGCAAAATTCTATTATATCTAACTCAATCATGACCTCATATTGATCCGGATTTCTATCACTAATTGAAACGCAGTCAACATTTTTTGACTAGTCACTAGTGACTAGAAAAAAGACAAAAAAGTGATTAACTAGAGAAATTTCGAAAGTGTAACTTTTTCAAGATAACCTACTGACTAGTTTGCTTAATTTTAAAGATATATATTTTAACTTCAAAAGCCTAACTAGTCATGGGATTATCTGTCAAAAAGTTATACTAACCACCAGTGTTGTCCCGTGTACACATGTGTTTGTGTACACGAGCGAAATCGTCAAAGGAATTGAATTTGAATTTATTTCCTTTATAGATTTGTTATTCATGACAAAAGAAAATTTTGGATCAATGTGTTCAACTCACGAGTACTCATGTGTACACAACACAGCACATGAGTATTCGTGAGTTGAACACATTGACTCAAAATTTTCTTTTGTCATGAATAACAAATCTATAAAGGAAATAAATTCAAATTCGATTCCTACGACGATTTTCGCGTGTACACATGTAGTATACACACGAGCGAAATCGTCGTAGGAATTGAATTTGAATTTATTTCCTTTATAGATTTGTTATTCATGACAAAAAATTTTTTGGGTAAATGTGTTCAACTCACGAGTACTCATGTGTACACAGTGTGTACACATGTGTTTATGTACACGTGTGTTGTGTACACAATGTGTACACAACACACATGTGTACAGGGGACAACACTGCTAACCACCTATTTTATTTTCTAGTCACTAGTCAACAATTGAAATAGTTCCCTGTTTGATATAGAGGTTACGTTATTTAGAACACCCTGTATAGGATGATTCAAAAAGTGGCACTTTTTGTGGTTTCATAATTTCAAAAAATTCTGAAATAAAATTTGGGGTAAAATGTTTGTCTTCTTTTGTTTAAACGTAGAAAATAAAATTATGAAACATAGAAATTTGTACATTAAAAATAAAAGAGTGTAGAAACAAACCGTTTAGTTCTTCTACGAGTGGGAGGTCTATTATAGGAAATATGATATTCGATTATTTCACAATAACTTAAACGTCATCACTTAACAATTAGTTTTTTTACTGATAATATAATTGATTTTTATTTAATAATTAGATAACTTCAATGTGTCTTTGTGCTATTGTGCCTTTCTGCAAAAGAAATTCAAGTTTTGTGCATAAAATTCAAAATATGAAAATGCTTGCATGGCCTACTTCTATAGCCAAATATCAACAGTTTAAAATAAGGTTACATCTTTGAAAACCCAACTTTGTGAAAATGGATATTGACACGAAAACATGGATTACGTTCAAAAAGATTGGTTGGATCGTATTCAACACACAAAACATACTAATGATGCGTCGAAATCGACAAAATCGAAATTTGGGGGTGGGTCGAAATCGAGGTCGAAATTGCATAATTTTTAACTCTATTTTTTCATATCAAAGGCTGAAAATGCTCAGAAGGTAAAGATTTTTGGGAAAAAATGATGAATTTTGATATAAAAATTGGAAAATTTTGAACAGTTTATGGTGAAATTTTGACAAATTTTAGTCAAGAAATCATAATGGGGGGAATCATAGGATTTTAACTAACAAGTAAAAGAACGGTACTTAATGGTCACAGATTTTTTCCGGACCACGTTAAAAATGTAGCAGGAGCTATATTAAGACAATTAAAATAGGTCAGAAGTCGCAATTCGCTCATTGAAGCGAAAAAAATGACTCCAAAAACTCAAAAAATATTGTCTAATTCCAAATACAAAAAAATATTGCTCATGGTAGGATTCGAACCTGAGGCCTTGTGAGCGTAGAGCTAGCTTTCTATCCACTCGACTACGTAGGCAGCTTGCGCATATAACCCAAGATATAGTTTTATACGCCATTTATCGGCAATCAAACCACATTTGCAATTTATTTATCAGTTTATTTAAAGGTACAGGCGCAGAATGGGCTCATTAAGGCATGCCTATACTTTTATGGTCAGAACCTCCGTTTTTTGACCCGCTGAATTCAAAAATGACAATGAAAAATTCTGAAAACCTCATCCTCATGCTCAAAAATTCGTATGAAAATGGATATATTTGGCCCTTTTAGCTCTATTTTAGAGTATTTTAGGGTTTAAAATCATCTAAAAATAATTTCTTTTTACGTGAAAATTGCATAATTGATCGTTTTCCACCATGCTCGACAAAATATTCTATCAAAATAAAATTTTAAATCTTGCTAACTCGCTGAAACACACCATACGTGTACAACCCCCCCCCCCCTCGAATTTCGAGGGGGTCGCCCACAATCTGCAGGCCAAAATGAGTTTCGCCCGCAGAAGGTCACAAATTTCGGAGGGTGTTTGTGTGCGTGTGAACACACTGTGTACATTCACAAGTCCTGAATTTTTAAGCCGTTCTTTTTAATCTTTTTTAATCAGGTGTACTTAATTCATTCCCAGTTAACACTTTCATAAGAATTTTCGTTGTCTACAATATCATTCCGAATAAACCCCGAATGTTTTGTGTTTCTACTTTGTTATTTTCTTTCTTATTTTTATACATCCAGGGAAATGTAGCTATTAAAAATATTAACTGCTCATCACATGTTATTAAATCGACTCTCGATGCACAATATAGGGATATTGTGGCGTATGATATCGATAACTATATGTTTATAGCAATAAACAATATGACGTTGGAGGAGTTCAATTCGACATTGAATTTTTATGTCAATGTAAGAACCGTAAATGAATAGGATTTTTGGAGCTAGCTCACTTATTGGGCTGTACTTATCGAGGTCCGAACGAAATATTTTTCTTTTAAAATCGACCAAAAACATCGTATTAGGGTTTTTAGTTGAAAAACACATTGGTATCTTTATTTTTGCATGAAAAATTTGATAGTCTATCATTTTGCGTTACCCGGGGTGCACCAGAGAGGCATTTCGTGGGCTTTGACACCCTTATGGCCCTAAAGTAGGCCGTTGGAATAAAAAATCATGAAAGCCTTGTGGATTGTACGGAAAGAAAGTCGCAACTTGCGACCATAGTTTGAAGAGCACTTCATTTCGCTGACCGAAATTTTTGAACGTTCGGGCCTCGATAAGTGAAGCCTAATAAGTGAGCTAGCTCCGGATTTTTTATTACTCGACGAGACAAATAAAATGGCACCAAAATTATTGAATTTGAACTTTGTTTTGGGCTATTGAAACGGAAAAATGAATCATGTTTTCGTTTCAATAACCCAAAACATTTTTCAAAATGAATAATTTTGGTAACATTTTATTCGTCTTGTCGAGTTATAAAAAATGCCGTCTTTCTTTGTTTGTAAATCGTCAAGTATTTTGAATTTTATGGCTAAGACTCATATTTTAGCTCCAAAAACAATGTAATCAATGCGAACGGAATCTTAATAACTTCTCTCTTATAATTTTTACTGGATATAACAATTCGACGCCTTATAATTGGACATCGACAAATGTTACTGAAAATTTTTTAAACATTATCAGAAAGAATGAATCTTTACTAGTAAATTAAATTAAATATAGGTCTCAAAAATTTATTTCATATAATTTTTCAGGAATTTTACAATAATTCAGTGATCAAACTTCAAAATTTTACAACGTTTGTTGATGAGTTTTTTAATTCAACACTTTATCCACTTGTAAGTAGAACTGGTCTTATTGATATGATAGGGTAGTCATAAGTGGATTTGACAGACCTTCGATCATGGGACCTTCCGCGCTAAACAACGTTACCCGTCGGAAATCAATGCTAACTTAACACAATCCAACGCTAGCTCAACGCTCACAGTTGCACAGACCTCGATTCAAAATTTTTGTTTTTATGACCCATCCCCCCCCCCGCAGTTTGGCGATCTTTTTTTTAGAAGGGGGTCCCGCGGCGCCGGGGACTGATGACCTACCCCCTTCCACCCCGTGACCTACCCCTTCCCCACCTCATGATCCACCCCCTATCTACCCCTGGTAGCATGTTACTGAGGGGTACCGGGGGTTGTGCGACTGTGTCAACGCTAACCGTCGGAAATTTCTGACGTCGGAAATATTTCCGACGATTGCATTGATTTACGAAGTCGTAAACGCCGTAAGTTGCTATAAAGGCAAATGTCTCCAATTCACGACAGGCTAGGGCAGGATAGAAATTACATTGAACAAAACAAAAGTTTTAGATCAATTCCTCTATATCCACCAAACCAGGGGGCAGAACTCGCAAACAAAATCTTATTTTCCTCTCCGATTTTTGTTTTACAAACTTCACAACTTTATCTGCACTTAATAACATTAATAATAATATAAGCCGTATACTAAACCTAAATTATGTATTTCCTAATCTTTCAACAAAGAATTCCTGCAAATGGTTGTCCGACAATGATCTTGACAACTTTAGACGACAAATTTTTACTCCGAATGATGAAGATGACACGGAAACCAAAAGTTACTGTTTGATGAATAATTTGATAGGTATGCAAAAAATCCAAGATGCCGAATTTATGAGGTCTTACAAAAGTTTGGTACTATTCTGGATTAGGGACCAAAATGGCAGTATAACTTTTTGTACAATTGTAGTTCGTATGGACTTTTCATACAGTTATTTTTTGTACCAACATTTTTCGTACTGTACTTTTCGTATATTACTTTTCGTACATTCATCTTTCGTACATTACGTTTCGTACAGAACTTTTCGTACAGAACACTTGTCTTACGATACTTTTCGTATTTATTTTTCGCACGAACTTTTCTTTGTATTAACGAAACTCGTTGTATTAACGCGAGAAAAGAGAAATTGATTGCGCGTTTTCCGGCTAAAATCCGAATAATTTACATTTTACGCCCATCCCTTCCCTGAATCAGGGTTAAGAAAACGTTTTTACGCTTTAGGAATGCGCGCAATCGATTTCTTGCACAAAATTACCCCTAGAGGGGTTCTGCAAAAATTTTGATAAAATTTTTTTTCGGAGATAGGGCCGCAATCGACACTCCCTTTAAAATTCAGAAATTTTAAAAAATCGTCCAAGAAGGATAGAACTGGTGACTATAGGATGAAAGATCGATTTCCTAGCCACTTATCCATTGAGGCAAAAAGTTTTGTTATTGAAAAAATTTATAACATTTTTAAGGGTACCATTTCGATGTATTTACAAATCCTGTAAATGTTTTTATGCAATTAAAGCTAGGAAATTTGCAATTAATAAATGTGATGTTAACTGATATTTTGTTATCTAATTCTTCATTGTGCCAATTGGCTTCTTATAATCAATCTTATTATTTTAACATGCAAATATTGGATGGACCTGAACATGTAATAGAATCAGGTAATGGTCTAACTTTCTTGTTAGCCAAGGCGCTTCCATTCCATTAGCCTAATCATAAGACTGTAAATATCAAACGATATGAGTTTCTTTTCAAGTTTATTCGAGTTTTGATACGTTCCAAAATAAGTTATATCCTAAGGAAAAATTTATATTTATTCTTTCTGTTTAGAATTTATCATACCATATATGAACAATAATGACATTTCTAATTATATATTTCAATTAATGATCGAATCGGCTGATAGTTATACTTCTTGGCCATGTGAGCCTAATTTTTTTATACATTTTTAAAAGCTGTTTGGCATTAACACTCCTCCACATGTCGATCATTTCAGCTTAAATCAAGACAATTTTTCACACTGAACTTTCTTTAGGGGATCTAGGATCCCATCTTTACATTTACCTTTTTAGAAAAATATCATTTTAGTTTTTGGGTCCAGTTCCTCGTAGGAATTAATTTGAGAGATGGCTGACCACTCATTAGAAAGATGTAAATCAGACTACAACTTTTATCGAACCATCTATAGAAAGTTTTTGCTTCAATAAAAAGTTATGAGCCATTCTTTGAAAAAATTCGGATTTTTTTACTTGGTTTTTGACAGAGATCGGCATTTTTAGCCCTGTTGCGGGTATTTTTGTCAAGGATAATTCCTCGGAAAATTGTAACTCAGAATCCCAGGAAAATTTTGGTATATTGAGTTTGGCTGTTTAATAGCAATCTGACTGAGTTATAGATATTTTATTCCTGAAAAATAATCATTTTTTGATATTTTTAGCATTTTAAGCGCATCAAAACCTATATTAACTCAACTCTTTTTATCTAAAAATGAATTGTTTTACCGTTTTGGGCCATGGCGAACAATGTCTGATCAGTTTGGGGCAATTTTGAACAACTTTATTTTTGGGTTTCAGAGCAAAAATGCTATCTTTTAAGGATTTTGTCAGATTCGCTCAAAAATGATCATAAATTGTTGGCCATAGCCCAAAACGGTAAAACAATTCACTTTTGGACAAAAAGAGTTGAGTTAACATAGGTTTTGGTACACTTGAAAAGCAAAAAATATCAAAAAATGATTATTTTTCAGGAATAAAATGTCTATAACTCAATCAGATTGTTACCAAACAGCCAAATCCAATATACCAAAATTTTCCTGGGGTTCTGGACTACAATGTTCCGAGGAACTGTTCTTGACAAAAATCTCTGCAACAGGGCTAAAAATACCGATCTCTGTCGAAAAGCAGATCAAAAAATCCGAGTTTTTTCTACAAATTATGACATAACATTTTATTGAAGAAAAACTTTCTATAGAAGTCTGTATAAAAGTTGTAGCGCTGATTTCCACTTTCTCAATGAGTTGTCAACCATCTCTCAATTCAATTCCTACGAGAAGTTATGCTCATTACACAAAAAATTCTTTTTCTAAAAAGGTACCTGTAAAAACGGGGCTCTAGACCCAATTAAAGTGAGTTTTTTACAAAAAATTTTTTGCAGCATTGTGTTCAGCGTGAAAAACTGTCTTGATTTAAACTGAAATGATCGACAATGTTAAAAATTTAAATTTGTTTATTTAGCATCTACTCAATGCAATTCCTCTTATTTTACCAATATTTTGAAATACATTTTTCAAGAGGATTTTCCGGATGACAGACAGCAGTTTAATATATTCATTACAGATCAAAACCCATTTTGTATACCGTCTATAAGCTCACAGATCTTATCGATGAAAGTATGATTTTTTTAACAGTATATTAGTGATGTATAGTGTTTCAGCGAGAGGAAAAATAAAAGCGCTGCCCACATAGCTTAATGGATAAGTAAGACGACCATCGATATGGCAAGGGGAGGGCCACCCACGTGAAAAATTTTCAAAAATTTTTTCTCTGAAAATAACCCCTTTAGGGGTAAAAACATGCGGGGAATTCGAATTTGACATTTTTGAAGCGAAAAAACGCTTCCTTCATTCAGGGAAGGCCTGTGTATTGAAACAAAAAGTCGCAAAAATCGCCAATTCACGTTGAAAAATTTGTATGCCTGTGACAAAAATTGCTTTTTTAGAAACATTTTGACATGATAATAATAAACGATGGGACCTTAGGAAATCTTGAATTAGTTCTCAAAGAGGCTTGGACTTATATATTTCAAGATTGGAATTCAACATTTCGTGCCAACCATGTTGTTATGATTAACTCGACTAACAACACCTTTGTGTTTGATGACTTATCCATCTGTAAAGCTCAAATGGCTCCAGGTACGGGATCTTAGACAAATAAGGGTCTATAAAAAATTACAAGGTGACGCAAAAATTTCATTTTTGTGGTTTTGTGGGACCCGGAATTTTTTCTTCTAAAAATGACCCATCTAGGGATAACTTTATGCGGGGAATCCATTGAGCGTTTCATTTTTTGAAACCCTGAAAAAATACTTTCCTGACCTTGATTCAAAGGAAAATGACCGTTTTCGCTTTAAAACTCAATTTTTACAAGGTCTTAGGTTTCTTTTAGCCACCTATACAACTACTCCTAAAACTAATTTCTTCTTAAAATATATGAATTATATAATTGGTTTTGGCGTGTTTGTTTTGATTATTTTTTCCATGATTATATGTTTATGTGTCTATGTTTGTGTTGTAAAATACAAAAATTCAAAGATGCAGAAAAGACTAGAAAAAGCGGAATTCGTGCAAAGTTTTAATCGCAAAGCTTCGTAAGTTTGAGATTCGGTTCACATAATAAATTTAATGGACCAGCTCAGCCGGAAGATTTGCCCATTATTGATATTTTGAAAATTTATGAAAATTGGAAAAATATCCGTTTTTCATGATTTTGTTTATAAAATCAACAAAATGACAATTTTCCGTACTAACTGGTCTTTTTTTAAGAGTAGTAATAGAAGAACGTCTTTATGCCTCGTCTCGAGATTTGTTTCAAATTGGAGACAAAAAGCTTATGATTAATTTTGAATCAATTATTGGCAGAGGTGCTAGTGCTGTTGTCTACAGAGGTCTATCACTTTTTTAGTTGCCTGATCCAAATTTTCATTTTAGGATTTTTACAAGGTGCATCCCCTCTAAACACACATTTCAAGTCGATCGAAACACAACGATTTCAAAATTGTGATGTTGCTATAAAAGTATTTTTTATAAAGTTTATGTGAAAAAAGGTTTGACAAAGACGATCAAAATCAATCATATAGCCCTCTTCGATCAAACTGAAACTTTTTTATAAACTATAGTGCAATGGATAGAGAAGCCGATCGTCCGATCTGGCAGGTTAGGCAACGTTGAGACCGTTAGGTTTGATCCAGCTAGGGTCAATCTTTTTAATTTTCAAGGAAATATATAACGATAGACAAAAAAGTTCAACCGAGTAGAATTTTTGCCAATTGTTATCAGCGTTGTGTGATAACTAATTGGAGTTCAAGAACCGGGATCAAAACTGGCTGTCTCAACTTTGCTTAACTTGCCAGATCGGCTTCTCTATTCTCTATCCACTGCGCTATGGTCTATCAAAAAATTAAAAAACAAACGTTAATTAAAAAATTGATTATATATAGGTCCCTACAAACATGGATAGAGATGAATTCGAGCAGATCATTCGAGAAATCGATTCTCTAAAGCAAATTGGCTATCATCAATACATTATGAGTTTACTAGGATGGTATATGTACAATGGTGTGCCATGTTTGGTGTTTGATGTGGCACAAAAGGACTTATTGAGTTTTGTGAGATCGTTGAGGGATAAGTAAGCCAGTCTTGATGTAATTAATAACATTGTAAAGGCATCAAGATATAAGACCAGTTCCAGAAACACTCCGAGGGGGACGCGGGGTCCGAGCGAGCTTCTGTGGTTCACTTGCGGACCGTAGCACGTATCTCGCAGCCCGAGCGGCTCCCGGCATAGACAAGAACAGAATGGAACGATCGTTCAAACAACACATGAACGAGATGACAAGAACGGGACGAAAATTGTGCTTGTAATTCCCTTCATCTTTTCGTTTGTCGTCCCATTTTTGTGTCTCGTTATTGTGTATGCCGGGCTCCCATAACCCGATGCTAGCTTCTATCCCCCGAACTCATTCGGAGTGTTTCTGGAGCTATAATTATACCACTACTAGAATTATTTAGAGATGAACCACTACCTATGAAATTACTCTTATCAATACTTTGGCAAGTAGCAAGTGGAATGGCTTATGTTTCCTCTTTACATCTAGTACACAGGGACATAGCAGCAAGAAACATTTTACTGACTGTCGATTTTCGAGCCAAGGTCCAAATCCAGTGTTAGACATAATTTATCCCATTTTTAGATTAGTGATTTTGGACTTTGTTGTACCTGTGATGAGACATTTACCTATAGGGCTTCATTGAGTAAGAAGATGCCGATAAAATGGCTGGCTATAGAATCGCTCGTTGATAGAATTTTCTCCGAAAAAAGTGATGTGTAAGCTCAACTGGTTTAGAATACAAAAAATAATGAAAACCGGAATTTTTAGATGGGCTTTTGGCGTTCTCTGTTATGAAGTTTTCAGTAAAGGTGTTACCCCATATACCGCACTCACAAATCAAGAAATGATGGAGTTTTTACAATCGGGACAAAGATTGCCCAAGCCAGAGGAAACGCTGGATGAGATGTAAATAATTTATAAAAATTTCAAAATTGGAAAAACATCCCCATGGGAAAAATTTTCAATTTCAGAAGCGAAGTGAGAGTGGATTGTCCTTCCATCCCCCTCCTGCCCCTGTACATGGAGGGGAGGGATTTTGCCGACGCTTATGATTTTTTTAGATACGAAATCATGACTTCTTGTTGGTTAAAAGATTCTGAAGAAAGACCAAATTTTAATCAACTTGTTGGGCTTCTTCGTGTGATTCTTGAGAGACAAACCGAATCGTATGGCTATTTAGGATACGATCCTACACTAGAAGAAGAAGAGGACAATGGAGACGAAAGTATTGCTCTATGATAAAAAAAGAATATTTGTTCAAAAATGTATACTTTGTATATATCTTTTTGGTTCCTTATTCAGTTTTTTATGTTGTTATTTACGCAAATTTTATTATTCATATATACAGAAAAAAATTTTTACATAAAAATCTCTATTTTTATATCATCATGTGAACACTGGCTCGGCAATTTGACGTTGCTCAAATTTTCGTTTGATGCGTAGAGAAAGTGAATCGCCACTAAGATTGTCACTTGTTATAATATCACGCTTCTTACGCCTAAAAATAGGAATCCTTAAATATTAAACACGCTATGTGTTCTGTTTGTACTATCTCAGGCTCCTTAAGTTCAATTCCGTCACGGCCTACACCAATCAATATGGCTTGGTGAGAAGAAAAATGGCACCCCAATCATGGGGTACCCTTCAAGATAAATTTTTTAGCCCTTATCATGTTTTAACGTAAGATATATTAAATGCAGTTTTCTCGGCCTTTAAGAAGTTACACTCATGGCTTAGTGTCTAAGACTTTATCTTATATAAATTCTTGCAGGTTCGATTCCCAGCAGAAACTGAATGTTTTTGCCCCTGTCAAACAAAACTAGAAATACATATAGTTGAAGCTCGGCTGAAGGCCGAGCTGTACTCGGAGGCGAGACCGAGCTCCGTAGTACGAGTAATAAATATAACTTCTTTTCCCCTTCGAACACAAAGCGCTCGTTTCCCCCCGATTCTTATAATAATTGCAAAAATTGTGATTCTTATAAAAACTTACCCGCCGCAACATCCACAGCCACCTAAAAATAAAAATTTAAAAAAATGTAAAATATCTATGCTTTTTTAGATTTGCTTGAAAAAATTTGTTGAAAAGATGTTTTCAAGAATCTAGGATTTTTGGAAAAAGTAAAAATTTTAAAAAAATTTACAAAAATTCGAAATTTTTATAAATTCCCATACATAGCGAGAATCCTGGTTTGTGGGTTATATATATAGACCCCTTGCCCCTCCCCCCCCCTTCCTACTTGCCTACCCATACCTCCGAAGATGCAGCCTTCAGTCATGGCCAAGAAAAGGAAAGAAATAAGCACTAAAGTAATGAGCTTGGACA